>NW_020718376.1:0-21328 GCF_900518725.1 Notechis scutatus
GGGGGGTTCTTAGGGTGCAGGGAGACCCTCCCCAGGGCCCAGAGCTCCGTGCATGGCGGACCTTGTTGGCAACGAGGGCCCAAACTGGGGCACGGATGCCTGTTTGGGGGCTGTTTGTCAGGCCGTTTTCCAAAACGTGCGCACCAGAAACCGGAAGTGCAGCTGGTGATGGCGCATCTGCGTCCCGAGGGGGCTCTGGGTGCCATCACAGCCACAGCTGCTTCCCCCTTGCTCGGGAAGGACCTCGGCGCTCCCGCGCTGCTTCCCTCTGGGCCTCGCCGGAAGAGACCCCCTCCCACCAATGTGGCTGGATGCAACGGGGATCCCCGCCCAGCAAGCGTGCCAGCAAACAGCAGGGGGCCTGCTGGGGGACCCCCCCCCCCCCCCAAAATGGCTTCCAGACATGGGGGCAGCCGCTTTCAACCTCCGCCCGGCGTCCAGCGCAGGAGCCGGCAACGGGCAACCCCACAATCTGGACCCTGGGTTGTGTGGACGAGGGATCGGGTGGAGCCCCTCGGCTGAGCTCCAGGCCCCGGGGGCCCCGCTTGGAGGGAAGAGGACCCCTGGGGGCTTCCCCACTCCCCCCCCCCCCCGGTCGAGGGCCAGTTCAGATATCCGCAGGCCGCAGCTGCCGCTCGCCCTCAGCCAGGAAGATCCGCAGAGCTCGGTGCAGGAGGAAGACCCCCAGGCTCCGCCGGCGTTTCATGGGCCAGGCGGCCACCGAGCCGTAATAGTTGCCCTTCTTCTGATTGGTCAGCCTCCTCAGACCTGGGGAGGGAGGGGGGACAACAAGAGAGAAAGGACTGGCAATCACACCACACACCTGTCCCCCCCCGCCCCCGGGCTGGGAATCCCCTTGGAGAACCTCCCAACTGCCACCCTCCCTAGATAGAGGGGGGTTTAGGGAAGATGCCAATGCCGGCGGGGGGGGGGGCCTTTGGGGAAAATCCCCCCCCCCCCCAGGGGTCTCAGGACAGGGCTGGGAAAGGCTGGGGGAGGAAGCAGCTGCGGCCCAATGCAGAAAGAAAATGCATGAAACTCCCTCCTGCGTTAGGACGGGGGTGGGTGGGTGGGAGGGAAGGGGGGGCACTAGGACCGGGGTCTCCAACCTGAGCCCCTTTATGATGAACGGACTTCAACTCCCAGAATTCCTCAGCCAGCCATGCTGGGAGTTGAAGTCCACCACTTGGATAAAGTGGCCACGGTGGCCTGGCTGGCCGGGAGATTCTGGGAGCTGAAATCCAAGGAAGGAGATTCCCCCCCCCCCCCCCCCCCCCCGCCCTACCCCCCCCCCCCCCCAGCCCAGGGGGCCCCCCCCCCCCCCGAGCCCTTACCGATGGCGTCCACCATGCAGGCCTCGCGGGTGTAGGCCTCCACAGGAACCACGTTCTGGAAGCAGTGCATGGAGACGACCCCCTGGCCCCCGGCCCAAATCTCCAGGATGTGCCGGACTTTGGAGGAGACCTGCAGGGGGGGGGACCCTGATGAAAGGGGGGAGGAGCAGAAGCCGAGATGGACAGAACAAAGCCCCACCCACCTCTGGGGCCAAATCCAGGCTGCTTTGGGGGGGGGGGGCACTGCAGCCTCCCACTCCCAGGAATTGTGCCTGGGGGAGGGTGGCAATTCTGGGGTTTGCTACCTAACCCCCCACTTGTGGAGGGGCCAGAACGGCCCCCGACAGAGCAGGCGGTCAAAGGTCAATCCATGGGGGGTCAAAGCTAGACTACCCCTGAATTTGGAAGGTCCACTCTTAGCGGAGGAGACGAAGGTCCCAGAGCTGTACCTGCGTTGCCGGTGCCCCCTGGCCCTCCTGGTAGTGGCTCAAGGCCTCGTAGAGATGGCGGTAGGGCCGGCCGCGCGTCCCCTTGCCCACGTAGAAGACGGCCTGGACGAAGGTCTGGAAGGCCTGGGCTGGGCTGAGCAGCTGGCAGCGGGCAGGCAGGTTCTGGGTCACCCTGCGGAAGAGCAGAGCCACGAGACCATCAGCCACAGCGGGGCTCTCCCTGCAGCCCCCAAAGCTGGGCCAGGCACTCCGGCCCAGGCAGCCATGGCCCCCTCCCCCCCCCCCCCCCCGAGGGCCGCCTACCTGGGGTCCAGCAGCAGGTAGTTGAAGCTGGACTTCAGCAGCCCCTCCCGCCACCTCCGGGTCTTGTCCGGCTGGTCAAACTCCGCGGCCAGAGCCATCTCGTCGGCTTGGGAGGGGGGGATCCAGTAGGTGTGCAGGGCAGAGGTCAGCTCGGGGCTGTAGGCTGAGTACAAGAGGGGGGGGGCAAGTCCAGGACCCCCGGAAGGAGCTGGGTCCTCCGGAGGGGATCTGGCGGGTCCAATGCCCCCCCGCCCACCTTGTTCAGGACTTCTCCGGAAGAGGGTCAAAGGCGGGGACCCCCCTCCTGCTCCCTCAAGGCCAGGCACTCTCCCCTTGCACCCGGGACATCGGCCCTCCCAGAGCGCCTCCTCCCCCCCTCCCCCCCCCCCCCCCAAACCCCCCTTCAAGCCCCGCCCCCCCCCCCCGAGGCACCCACCTGCAGGGCCCTTCCGGCCGGGGGTCTCGGCAGTCTCCCTGCTCAGCCTCTCCAAGAGCCTCACGTAGAGCCCCCGAGTGAGGGGCGTCACTGGTCCCGGGTCAGCCCCCAACTGGCGCAGCTTGAGGACCAGAGCTCGGTCGGTCAGGTGCTCCGGGTTCAAGGGGGCGCCTGCCCCGCTGCCCCCCGCTTCCTGCCAGTCGCCCGCCAGGCTGCCCTGGGAGCTGCTGGGCCCGGAGTCATCGGTGGGGGGCAGGTGCCGCTCAATGAGGCTCTGGCCGCCTTCCTCGTCCACGTACAGGTGTTCCACGGGCTCTGTGGTGCTCAGGGGCGCAGGCCGGCCCCCCGGGGACAGGGGCACCTCCTGGCGGGGGGGGCTCAGCCTTCCTGGGGGGCCAGGGGCAGGCGGGCCCCTCCCAGACAGCCGGCTGAAACTGACCCGGGAGGCCGCCTCTGCCCGCTGGCCCAGAGACCCTTGGGCACCCAGGCTCTCAGGGGGGGGGTGAGCAGCGCCTCCTCCCGCAGGGGGACTTCCGGCCCCTGACTGGGTCCCTCCGCCAATGCCTCCCCTGGCGCTGGTGAGGGGGCAGCCCAAAGAGCAGGGTCCTGGGTTCAAGGGCGGCTTCCTGGTGGTGGGAGGAGGCGAGGGGGCCCTGCCCTCCCCCGTCTCCTCTGCCTCTCTGGCCGGGGGAGGCCACTGGCTGAGAGCCGCAGCCCCTCCTCGGGGTGAGGCTGGTCCGGGGCCCCTCCTGGGCACCTCCAGGGGCTCCTCAAAGAGAGAGGCGGCACTGAGGCTCTGCTGGGGAAGGGTCCCCATCGGGGGGCTCTGGGGCCAGGTGGGCCCAGGGCAGCACTTCCGGCACAAGGGGAGGAGTGGGGAGTGGCCGACCTTGGTGGCCAGCCTCATCGACCGCAGCTGGGCCTCCAGAGTGCTGGGGGGCTCTTCTCCAACACAGGCAGGCGGGCACGGGGCCCCCTCCGTGGTGCTGCTCGGCCCAGGCGGACCCCCGCAGCCACGGAGGCCACGCCCCTCTTCTGCCCTCCACCGCACAGGGAGGGGGTCTTCGGTGGACGAGCCCGGCTGCCCCTCTCCTGCCTGCTGGGGGCTGGTGGGGAGAGCCAATGGTGGCCGACTCCATCTTGGGCCCGCCTCCGCCAGCTCTTCCCCCCCTGCTGCAGAGGGGACCGGCCCCTGGCCTTCCACGGGCAGCCCCCCAGTCTCCGTGGGGGGCCCAGTCACCAACACAGGCCCTTCCCAAGGAGCCTCGTTCTCTGGGGGGGCCACCCTTTCCCTCCCCTGTGAAACCTCCCACGAGTTGTTGCTGGGGGCCAGAGCCAAATCTTGACTCCCGGGAAAGATCTGGGCCTCCCCTCTTTTGGGGAGAATCCTCTGGCCACCGAGACCCCTCCCCAGGCAGGCTGGAGGCCCACGACCCGACCCTCCGTGGCTGGTGTGGCAGCCGCCTGCAGGGCCGCTAGAGGCAGCCTCCCTGCCTTCCCACGCCTGAAGGCAGCCGTGTCCCAGCTCCTCCACAGCGCTGGTGTAACATTCACTAACGCAGGAAAGGTACCGGTCAGTGCTGGCGGCTGAGCACCGGCCTGGAGACCTTCCTCTTGCCGAGCAGCCGTCCAGAGTCCCGCTGACCCCCAGGACAGAGGCCAGGCCAACCACCTCCTTTCCAACGTCCGACATGGCGGTGGACTCGGCCAGGTGATCACGGCAGGTGACGTCCAGCCCATCCTGGCTTGGGAGCCTCTCCAAGAGGCCGGGATCCAGGGAGCCACACCCCTGAGAAAGGCCACACCCCTTGGCCTCCTGCGGGCGAAAGAGTTGGGCCGCTTCTGGCTCAGGGCTGAGGCTGGCAGAGGGCTGGGCCTTCCGTGGGGATCCTGCGGCGCCTGGCGTGTCCGGTCTGACCGAGGGAGCCTCGGGGCCCACTGAAGAGAGCGCAGCCGTGCCTGGGCCCAGGGGGGAGCGGCCCCCTCCCTCTGCAGAGGCCTGGATGTCCCAAGGCTGCTCCACACCCGCCCCTGACAGAGAGCGCCCCCCGTCGCCCCCCCAGCGGGTCCCTGCATTGGCACGGCTGGAGGGCAGGGTCCCAGGGGAGGGGAAGCCATTGGGGGCCTCCACCGGCCAGACGCCGAAGTCAGCCAGACCCAAAATTGTGTCGCCCTGCCAGGAGCCCTCGGTGAGAAAGGAAGAGGGCGAGCGGTCCTGGGTGCAAGGCCCGGGCCCACCGTTTGGAGGGAAGGTCCCAGGTGGCTCCCCGTGCTGACGAGCCTCCTTCCAGGAGGAGGGTCTATCTGATGGAGAAGGGAGAGAGTCGCCCGGCCCAGTGGCCCCAGCATCTTCCATTATGGTGGACAGGAAGCTCTCCAGTCTCCGCTGAGCTGCATCAAAGATTTGGGGTGGGGTGGGGGCAGAATATTTGAAGCCTTTGGTTAAGATTATGTTCGGCAGCCCCAAAGGGGCTTTTTCAAGAGGCAACTGGACCTTCTTTGTTTTTCCTTGAAGAGGTTTCACTTCTCATCCAAGGAGCTTCTTCAGTTCTGGGGGAATGGTGGGAGGTGGGAGGATTGATATTCCTTGCAGTCCTCTGGATGTTAGCACTCTGAGAGGCCACTTGGGGGTTTATCCATGCCCTTGGGGGGGGGGAGGTCACATGAATAGTGCAAATGGTGACTGCAAGGAATATAAATCCTTCCATTCTCCACCATTCCTCCAGAACTGAAGAAGCTTCTTGGATGAGAAGTGAAACCTCTTCAAGGAAAAAGAAAGGAAGTCCAGTTGCCTTTTGAAAGAAAAAAAAAAAAACACCTTTGGGACAACTGTGATCTGGAGGACTGACCGTCTCCGTAGAGGTTATGACTGGCAGGAGGGTGGGCCCTTGGGACCCCCAGGCACTTACGGGAGCCGCTGTTCCACCCTCCGTCCTGCAGGATGCCGACACACATTTCGTTCCCCTGCTCCAGCGCCAGGTCGAAGGCCGTATTCCCATCCTGACACACAAAGGAAAGACGGAATCAGCCAGCGGGGGCGGCTGCCCTCTTTCTCCCTGCCGGGGCCTTCCTTCCAATTGCCCCCCACCCCCTCCTTGGATCTGGGCTCCCTATAAACTCGGGCAGGGGTCTCCAACGAAGCTGCCTGAGGAACTCTGGGAGTCGAAGTCCACAAGTCTCAAAGGGACCAAGGCTGGAGACCCCTGATCTGGGGAAGGGAAGGCGCCAAATCCACCATCACGACAGCCCCAAACCACCTTCATGCTCGGAAAGGTTTTGACATGGACCCTCCATGCCCCTTTAATCGCTCCCTTTAGAGGGGTGAAGTTGGGGATTATGGTTGACGGTTTAATCTTTTAAATTCCAAGCAGGATTTGCAGCGTGAAATACGACGCAGGTGGGAGGCCTAAATCACAAGAAATCCTTTTTTTAAAAAAAAAAATTACGGCTTGAGTTTTCTTTCTTCTGGCTGAAACAGGAAGTTTATTTATTTTTGGGTAACTTATCCTGCCTGGATCTCTCCCCACCCCCTCTACCACACACACACACACACACACACACACACACACACACACACATCCTAGGGGGAAAAACCAGGCAGAAAACAGACCCCATTTAAATGCTTGGGGGGGGGGGGATTTTCTCCCCGCCATCTCCTGTCTGGCAGAGACCAACCGAGGGAAACTGAGGGGCCGTGGGGGAGAAGCCCTTCAGGCCGTTGTGAGTTGCAGGGGTTGTGTAAAGGCAAAGGCACACCTGCCACCCCCTGGGGAGAGAAGCCTTTGGACCCACCTGGTCTTCTAGTTGGGGGTCTCCGCCCTGGGCCAGCAGGAGCCTCAAGCAGGCAGTGCATCCCCAGGAGGCTGCAACGTGGAGGGGGGTGAGGCCTTCCCCAGATCTGGGAGAGGAGAGGGCATGGGCACAATCTTCCTTCCCTTCCCTCTTTTCCCTCCCTTCACCTCCGCTCTTCCCTCTTCCAAGTTTTTGGAGCCCAGCTCTTCACCTGAGAAAGGAGCAGGGCCTCCCTCCCTCCCTCCGCTTTCCTTCCCTCCTTCCCTCCTCTCTCCCTCCCTCCTTCCTTCCTCTCCCTCCCCCTCCTTCCCTCTTTCCTTCCTTCCCTCCTCTCTCTCCTTCCTTCCCTCCTCTCTCTCCCACCTTCCCTGTTTCCTTCCTTCCTTCTCTCCTCTCTCTCCCACCTTCCCTCTTTCCTTCCTTCCTCTCCCTCCTCTCTCCCTCCTTCCTTCCTTTCCCTTTCTTCCCTTCTATTTCTATCCCTTTCCTTTCCCTTCTATTGCTGTTCCTCCCCTTCTGTTCTTCCTTCTCTCCTTCTGCCAATCTATCCTTCCGGATGCCCCAGTCCTGGCCAGAAGGCCCCCAACATCGCCTCCACCCGACCAGCAGCTTTGTGTCTTCGCAGGGAGGGGGGATCCCCCTCCGCCTACCTGACGTTGGGGTCTCCGCCGTGCTGGAGGAGGAGGCGGAGTCCACGTGTCCCATTCTCCTGCTCCAGGCCGGCAGCCAAATGCATGGGGGCCACACCCTCTGGCAGGACCAGGTTGGGGTCGGCTCCCTCCTGGAGCAGGGCAGCCACCATCCTGCAGAGCAGAGGGAGGGGGGCTTGAGGAAGGGGTGGGGGGTCCCCAGCAGGTAAGGCGAGCCCAGGCCCCACCTTCCCCTCACCTAAAGATAACTTTATGGTCGCTTTACACGGGCACTACATTAAAGTGGAATTTCTTTGCATAACAGCTCTAGGAAGAGGTGGGCTGGGGGGGGGGGCTTTGAGGGGGGGAGGAAGAGGAGGGGGAACGGGCTGCCCCTTTAAATGTTGGCTGCTCCCCAAGGAAAGATTTTCCAGCAACATTTTGAGGTTCCTCTGCCAGAGAGACTCTGGAGCAGGGCTGGCTCGGAAATTCTAGGAGTTGAAGTCAGTAGGTTGTAAAATTGCCATTGCTGCCCTACTGGGGGGTGGGGGGTGTCAACTAGATGACCTCTAAGGTCCCTTGCAATTCTAGAAGCCAGCAGTGAAGAAGAGCTGAGGGATTATGGTTCTGATTACACCTCACCCACCCACCCCAATGCAAGAAGAAACCCCCTCTTTTCAGTGAGGGAAGGGGTGCCGCTACCTAAGGCCTTTGTGCTGCACCCCCAAACTTGGCAACTTTAAGACTTGTGGACTTCAACTCCCAGAATTCCCCAGCCAACTGTGCCAAGTTTGGAGACCTCTGCCTTGGTGCCCTGCCCTAATTCCAAGTTTGGCCCGTCCTTCCTAACCTAACCCTCTAACCTAACCTCCTCGCTAACACCTGGGCAGGGAAAACCAAAGGTGCGAGACAATTAGGCGAAACCTGGCTCAGAAACAGGGACTGCGAGAGGGACCTTGGAGTCCTAGTGGAGGATCCCTTAAACCTGGGCCAGCCGTGGGTGGCAGCACCCCAAAAGCGAACACAGTCCTGGGTTGTATAAACAGAGGCACAGAATCAACACGAAGTATTAGCACTGCTTTATAAAGCCTTCATAAGGCCACACCTGGAATATTCCGCACCCAGTTTTGGTCCCCACATTACAAAAAAGAGGTTGAGACTTTGGAAAAAGTGCAGAGAAGAGCAACTAAGAAGATAAGGCCTGGAGACTAAACCATATGAAGAACGGTTGTGGGATTTGGGTTTGGCTAGTTTAGAGAAAAGGAGGGGGGACGTGGTAGCAGCCTTCCAGGACTTGAGGGGCTGCCCCAAAGGGGAGGAGGGGGCTAAAATACCAGAAGGCAAGAAACAACAGATGGAAACGAACCAAGGGGAGAACAAAACTAGAAAAAAATGAGAAATTTCTTCACAGTTGGAACAGTGAATCCATGGGAAAGCTTGCCTTCAGAATGTGTGGATCCTCCATCACTGGAGGTTTTTAAAAAGCAACTGAACAATCATTTGTCTGGAAGGGTCTATTGTCTCCTGCTTGAGCACGGGGTCGGTCTAGAAGACCTCAAAGGTCCCTATTCTATTCCAGCTCTATTCTGATTGATTGATTGAACCCGTGTCCCTGCCAGGGCTCCAGCCTCCCTGCGATCAACCCGGCCTGCCAATGCGCCTTTCTGCAGGTAAATGCAACCCCGGGCAGGGGGCGGAAGCGCAGCTGCGCCCGGGAATCCCTGGCAAAGCCAGTTTGGGGCCGCTGGGCCACCCCCTGTTCGGAGACCCGCTCGCCTCACTGCCAAAGGTGCAGAAGCCACGCGCGGCGGATCCACGAGCCACTTACGCCTCGTCCTGGCCCCGCAGAGCCCGGCAGAGCCGCGCCGCCAGCTGCAAAGCCCGGTGCTGCTTCATGGCGCCGCTAGGGGGCGGCCGCGGGGAAGGGAAGGGCGGCCGCGCCAGGCGCGCTTCTTCCCCAGCAAGCAGAGCGGCGTCTTGCATCGCCTCCCGGAGGCGGCGGAGCTGGGCGGGCGGTCCGTTGAGGTGGGCCGGGAAGCGGGCGAGGCCGGTCGCGTCAGCGCGTCCCGGCCCGGCGTAGCGAACTCATCTCGGTCGGTGGTCAGCGGCCATAGAGTTGCCAAAGCCGCGAAGTCAACACGGCGCCGCCATCTTGTTCCTGTCGTTTGAAGTTTCCCTCCCAGGCCTCCTCGGAGTTTTTCATTGGAAGGCCGCGGTAATACGTCACCGCCCATGGACTGCTTGCCTATCCAATCGGAAGAGCGCGCGCTTACGGGGATTGGTTGCAATCCCTACGCTCCCGCCTCCTTTCCCACCCTTCCTATTTCTTGAATGGGTTGAGACAGGACTGGTTCACTCGGCGTGAATTAATACCCAATTTCAACCAGTTATCTATTTTTTGAAAAATGTGATAAAAAAAGAACTGGTTGATTTAGTGACGCCCAATAAAAAAGAATTCAGATTCCTCAATCGGAGTGGAATTTCAGAAGCTGCGGTAGCATTAAACCCGGCAGTTTAAATAATATTTAATATTATACTGGATTTCTTGGAAAATAATTCTTTAAGTGTGCCTTTTGCATATATTTGCATTCACACTCTTATTTGAACTAGCATTTCTTGTTTTTCAGCCTGCAAACTTTAGTTCCCTATTTGCATTTGTTAAGTATTTAGCGGCTTCGCACTTATTAAGCCTCTATTGCCGAGGTCTCCAAACTTGGCAACTTTAAGGCTTGTGGATTTCAACTTCCAGAATTCCCCAGCCAGCATAGAATTCTGGGAGTTGAAGTCCACAAGCCTTAAAGTTGCCAAGTTTGGGGACCCCTGCTCTATTGCAGCCTAGGAATTCTAACATACTGAGGTGTGCAACAGCGGCCTAAATCCGTTTCTGTTTCTCAGCCCCTTGAAGATGGGTGGACTTCAACTCCCAGAATTCATGCTGGTTGCGGGATTTTAGGAGTTGGAACCCGCCCATTTTCAAGGCACCCAGGTGAGAAACACGGCCTTAGATGGTGACGATTGGAAAAAAAAATGGCTTCCTTAGCAATAAGTCCTCCATTTACAGCCACAATTGAGCCTAACATCTGTTACTAAGTGAGACAGCTATGTGAGTTTTGATCCGTTTTATGACCTCCCTTGCCATGGTTTTTAAGGGAATCTGGCTCCCCCACTGACTTTGCTTGATCCCCTCTTGCAAAAGAGGGTCATGTGACCTGCTGGTATTTTGCAGCCATCACAAATAGGAAACAGTTACCAAGCGTCCGAATTTCGATCATGCGGCCACGGAGATGCTGCAACGGTCGTACGTGTGAAAAACGGCCATAAGTCTCTTTTCTTCAATGCACCTGTAACTTCAAGTGGCCACTGAGGGAACCGTTGTAAGCCAAGGACTAGCTCTACTGGGCAGTCACACACACCCTGAGAAATTAGGATGTCCTCCTTTCAGAAGCCAAGCAGGACTGGGCAGAGGAGGGTCACGGTGGCCTAGAGGTGGAGCTCTCACCTCACCCTCAGAAGGCAGATCTTTCTCTTTCTCTGGGCACGCTGAGAAGATCTCTGCTGAACAGAACTCCTTATTGGCGACAGGAAGGGCATCCAGCCATGAAACAACTCTGCTAGTTCCACTCAGTTGCTGAAAAGATGATGATGACGAAGCAGAACTGGGCAGCCAGATGTAGGCATGGGGGTCATCCTTGCACGGGCCGACTCTGCTGCCTTGAAATACACCTTCCCAGTGGTGGGATGCTACCGGTTTGGACCGGTCCAGCCGAACCACTAGTAACCACCACCCCTCCCCCCACACACATCTGCCCCTGTGCTTTTCTTTATCCCCTCAGCTGATTGGTGCTGCGGGTCTCAGCTGCTGTGGGGAAAGCTCCACACAAGCCACGCCCACCGAACCATTTGAATCCCACCACGGCACTTCCCCCCCCCTCAGAACGTGTCCCGATTGAGGGAAGCCGTTCTACTACGCCAGCTGACGAGAGGCGCCAAGGGGAACCTTGAGGGTGTCCAGACTGCCATTTGCACAAGGCTGCGACTGGCCTCAGGCAACCCTCACTTCCTTTCGCGCAGTCTGGAGAAGGTGTGTGCCTTGTGTGGACAACATCCGGGGCAGCTGCCTGAAGCCACTGCAGGTCGGGTGGCCTTAGATATTAAGAAGAAATAAAACATACCAGCTGTGGAGTTGCCCATTCGGTTTATATGTTGCCACCTTCCGTTATTTAACAGAAGAGCAGAACGGAAGGGACCTTGGAGGTCTTCTAGTCCAACCCCACGCCGAAGCAGGGGACACTGACTAGGCCGTTTCAAATGGCTGTCCCGTCTCTTCAAACCCTCCGCTGATGGGGCTTCTGGGTTGAGCCCTCCTCGCTGACGGACCGTAGATCGTGACTGTCCATGGCTATGGTCCATGCTCTTCCGTTGGAGAGCCCCGATCATTGCGATTAGGGGCTGAAGCTGCCTTGGAAGGGCGGTGGAGTAAGCGGAAGCCGCCAGCCAGGTTGAGGGGAGCCGCATCTCCCCTTCTGGGCTTGGTCTTTTTCCCCCCGAAGACGACTGAAGCGGTGGTCCAAAATGGCCACCCTGAAGAGGAGGACTCAGCTGGACTAAGATTTGTGCAGGAGTGAAGAAAGAGGTGGATAACATCTGAGCCGGGACAATTGGGTGAAACAACTAAACAAAAAGTACCGCAGGATTAAGGTAACATGGAACTTTTAAGAAAAGAAAAGTGAGCGGCAAAAATGCAAAGGGACAGGGAAAAAAAAGAAGAACATAATTTTGACAGCTAAGCGGGGCTTCGAACCGGGAAAGGAAGAAGCCGGAACTAAAGACCTAATTAAATTGGATTAAAATATTTTGGCAATAAACAGGCATAAAATAAAGCTGGATTTAAGATTGTCACAAATAATAATAATAAAACTTACAAATTGGAGACTGGATTGCTTTGGAATATTGAGGTTCGAAAAACCCTAAATAATAAAATAGGGGGGAAAGGTGAAGACTTTGTATAATGGAGAGTGCCATCTTGTGAATAAAATCTTAAACAAAAGGGGAATCATCCTGTTTCTTTATGAACTTGTGTTGTTACAATGTTAAAGAAATATCGAAAGCAAGTAAGAATTTTAGAAAGTGAAAGCTGAACCAGAACAAAGGAAGAAGCAAGGAAAGACTGACTGTGGGATTGATTGATGTTTTTGGTATAGACCCTGGGCTGGAACAATTGAGAACTTTAGAAAACTTGAAGAAGAAAGAAGGAAAGTAAAAGTGTTTTTTGTGGATTTCAATGATTATAAACTACAAATGTGTGTAATGATGATATCTCTTCGGAATTTAAAAATGGAACTTAAAAATATGAGAGAATTACTACAGGAAAGAGGCGAATCACTTTGCTCTGTGTTAGGAAAAATGGAAATGGCGATTGAAGAACAAGAAGAAAGAGCTTCAGAGGAGGAGGAGTCGACTCAAGGAGAAGACATTTTAAATAGACAATTAACACAAAGAACGCTACAAAGAAGTGGGGAAAGAAGGAAGGTTAAAAAGTTGAGATTTAAGAAGGCAATCAAAAGGGGGAATACCTGTGAAGTCGGGAAAGGCAGAAAGACCCAGCAGAAAAGGGGAAAGGAAGATATCAAAGAAAGAGAGGGATATAAACTGGAATGAGAAAAGATATGGGAAAAAGAGGGGGAGGAGAGGCAGTAAGAAACAGGTGCAGGAAATAAACACACAAATAGTAAAATGATGAAAAGAAATTGTTTTTATAGAGATAATGGTTGATGAATTAAAAAGGGGATCCTGCAGGGTGACAAGGGGTAACAAGAATATATTTGCAATTAAAAAAACACTTAGAAAATAGGGTAATATAGATTATCAAAGAAGGGATAGATACTGATAACTCTTATTAGATGAATATACATTCTTATTTTTATCTTTTAAAAAAAAATTTAAGGTCTATTGAAGAAATGGTAATAATTGAAATGAATGTGAAGATGTTTAAAAATGAGGTCAATATCAGCGACCAGGAATTAAATAGTCAATTTTTTCCTTTTACTTTTTTGAAATTAGAAATAAAATTAAGGGGGGGAAATATATTGCGGAATCCAAATGAAAAGATGTAATGATTATTATTGTAACTACTTAAAAATAAAGGTTTATCGGGAATTAAGATGAGGGAATAAGGGTATATCTTAACCACTGAGATGTCACACTCAAAGCAGTAAAAGGGAGAAAACCTATGTTTGTTTCTTTTTCTCTTGTGTTAAAACTTGTATTAATGTAGAATTTATAGAATTTGTGATGAAAAGAAAATATGACAGATTAAAGAACTATTTAAATGCTAATACAGACTATTAAAAGGAAGGAGAGACATTGGTAACCTTTTTTTTTATTAGGCAAACATATATTATTTTTATTCTTAAAATAAATATTAAAGAATTATATTTGAAATAATTGAAATGAAATGAAAGGATGTTTGGATCTAGATTAATGTAAGAGGTTAGGATTAATTTGTTTGTTTTTCTCTTTTCTGAAAGTTTGGAATGGAAAAGGTAATAATAGAATTAAATATGCATATATTAATGTATAACTATTGTCATATTTGTATGTAAAAGTGATGATCTGGAAATATGTTGTCCACTAAAAAGAGCTTTCTGTTTTTATGTGAAAAATTGAATAAAACTTGTTTGAAAAAAAACCCTCCGCAGCTGGGATCATCCACAACCGCTGAAAGCAAGTCGTTGTCCCGATTGATCGATTGATGTCCCTGGAGTGAAACATGTTACAGGAATCCAGGCAGGGACAAAGTTCACCTGAACATGTTATGAAAACCCAGCTCTGTGCTTGTCATGGGCAGACCGCGAAAGGGGCAGAGGAGAGAAAACGGGAACTCCCAGGCTATACAGTCTGTCCTTGACTTGTGACCAGATGGGACCAGAATTTCTCTCTGCAGTTCTAAGTCGAATCTGATTTTACCACCATTTTAACAACATGGTGGAAAGTCATCAAGAGAGTTAGCGTGGTCATTAAGCAAACACCACGGTCATAACTGCAAACCCATTCTTCTGAACGGTCGTCTTTTTTTTTTTTTGCCAGAAACAGGCCATAAGTCTCAAGCACGTGACCGCAGGACACTGCAACCGGTCGTAAAGGTGAGACGGTTGCCAAGCATGCAAACTGCAATCATGTGACCATGGGTATGTGTGGATGCAATGGCCATAAATGCGAGGACTGGACCTTTTTCAGCACCGTCGTAACTTAGAACAGTCAAACAAACGTTTCTAAGTTAGGGACTTCCGTAAAGCGGTTGGGTGAAGCCAGACACACATCTGGAAAAGCAAAAGACCAAAAGCCAGATGATTTTCCCAAACTTTACTGGAATCCAGCTGAGCAACGCCGGATTCTTTCAACAGAAATCGGAAATCTGACTCGCAGGAAAGTAGGTCACATTTTTTTAATCCACTCCCCCCCGAACCCTCCGCCTTCCCTTTCCTTCCCCCGGAAGCAGCTCCTTCCAGCGTCCCACTTGAGGTCTCCTTTCCTCCTTTTGGGGGGGGGGTCCCAACCGCCCGTGCAAATTCCCCAGCCAGGAAGGTTACAGAGGAAAGGGAGGGTCTCCTCGCAGGGGCCCTCAACAGCTAAGGGTTGGGGGGGGGGGTCTCCCTGCTTCATCCCAGCCAGGGGGTGGCCTGCTCCCGGTTCACACCGGTTTACACGAACTGGTTAATTTTACATTTGGTTCATCAAACCGGTGGTTGCAACGACCGGCTGGCCCCGCCCACCCTGCCCCTCCCTTCCCAGGGGTCTCCATGTGGCCCGTTTTGGACCCCAGGTAAGTGCAGGGCCCGCCCAGAGGCTCTGAGAGGGGAAAAACAGGCCTCCCGGAGGCTTCGGAAGGCCTCCGGAGCCCGGGGAAGCCGTTTTCACCCTCCTGGAGGCTCAAGGAAAGCCCCGGGAGCCCCGGCAGGGCAAAAACGGCCCCACCACCACCGCCATGGTGCAAGAGGCTGACTAGGCCACGCCCACCATGGCCACGCCCACCCAGCAACTGGGCCAAGAACCGGTTGCTAAATTTTTGGAAGCCCCCCCTGATATTCCCCGGTCCCCCCCCCGCCCCCCACGATGCAACCAGGCGGGTCACACCACAGCCTCCATCTCTGGCGCCGCCGCCTCTTCCTCCTCCTCCTCCTCCTCCTCCAGCATGCTGTAGGAGGCGTGGGTCTGGAAGGGCCGCTGGAGCGGGTGGGCCAGCAGCTTGGCCATGCAGTTGTGCAGCTCCACAGCTGGGCCGCTGAGGGAGACCTCGTACTTGTAATTGGTGCCCTTGGCGTCCAGGTTGCTGAAGGCGGCAAACGTCTCCTGGGGGGGGGGCATGGGGGCAGGAGGGGATGGGGGGAAAGACGGGCAGGTGAGGAGGCCGGGCAGGGGGCACTCCTGGCCCACAACCCGGAAGGGCTTCCTTGGCTGCCCTCCAGACCTGGAAGCTTGGACCCCATTTGGTCAACAAGCCCCACCCGTGTCGAAGCAAAGATTCCCCTTCCTTGGTTAACAGTGGCTACTTTAAGACTTGTGGGGAAGGAAGGAAGGAAGGAAGGAAGGAAGGAAGGAAGGAAGGAAGGAAGGAAGGAAGGAAGGAAAGAGAGGAAAAAAGAAAATAAAGAGAAAAGGAAAGAAGGTGAATAAAATAAATATAAATAAACATGAAAGAAAGAAGGAAAGAGAAGGAAGGAAATAAAAATAAAAATAGGAAGAAATGAATGAAAATAAAAAGAAGAGGGAAAAAAGAAAAGGAAGGAAGGAAAATAAAAAGGAAGGAAGGAAGGAAAAACGAGAGAGAGAGAGAGAGAGAGGAAGGAAGGAAGGGAATAGAAAGACAAGAAGAAAAACCCAAAGGGCAAAGGTCCCCAGATGGGTGTGTCAAAAGTCTACACACACACACACACACACTAAAGAAAGCGGGGCCATTTTTCAATATATCTCTATAGCTCGTTGGGGGGGGGGGGGAAATGCTGGGAGTTGAAGTCCACCAGGCTTCAAGGGGCCCAGGTTGGAGACCCCTGGTCTAAAGCGTCCCTTGGGGGGAGCATGAAAGGGAAATAAACGAGACCCCAGGTCTGGATTTACCTTCCAGGTGACCTCCTCCTCCTTGTCCTCAGCCCCGTTGTGGATGTAGAGCACATCGAAGAAGAAGTAAGGGCACTGGAGCATTTTCTGTGGGGCAGGAGAGGCGGTCAGGAGGGCAAGAGGCTCTCAGCCCGTCCTCCCCTCCCCAGCCAGCCGTGGGGTCAAAGGGGGCTCTCCCTTTCCTTTTGAGGGGCCTTAACGTTTTGCCTCTTCAATCCAACCCAATGGCCTTTACCGGCTGTCTTCTTAGCACAGGGGTCTCCAGCCGTGGCCCCTTTAAGCCTGGCGGGCTTGCTGGCTGGGGAATTCTGGGATTTGAAGTCCGCCAGGCTTAAAAGGGGCCAAGGCTGGAGACCCCTGTCTTAGAGGCTCTCATTCACTCCCTGGGAAAAAGACTCAAAACTATCGGCACGGCAAAGGGGCCAACCTCAGCCCCCATTTCCTAGTCAGACAGCTGCTGCTCCAGGACTCACCGTGTAACGAGGCTAAGGGGGTCCGACTCCCCCTCCCCACCTGGAAAGAGATCCGCTCCAAACACAAGCAGAGGAGAGGAGAGTTCATTTCACAGCCCCAAGCAGCTTTAATCCAGAACAGTTGAGCTAAGCCACACCCAGGTTCCTTGCTGTCTCCTTGCTCACACAGCAAATACTCTTTCAGTTTCCAAACAGCCTTCAACTCTCTCCTGCACTGTCAGGACGCTAGCCAGATGAATCCTGATGGATGCTGGTAGGCAGAGGCACAATTTTTCCTCCCTTATTTTCCTCCCCAAAAACTAAGCCCAACCCCATAGTTTGGTAGTGAAGCACAAGTACCCTGCTAGTAAATCTATACTTTTGAGGAACACGCCTGCCTCGGAGTTCTGACAACCTACCTCTGTTGTAGGGCGATGCAGTCCCTGGTCACTAAGAGAGCCAGAAAACTACTCCTACCTCCTAGCAATGGCTGCAGACCTCAACGAGTCCCGCTCTACGGTCTCCTGGGGGTGCTGGGATCTAAGATCTGCTCTACGTCAACTCATAAAACATTTCTGTGGCCAACGGAAAGGGAGGAGGGAGCAGTGCAGCAGCTTGCAAACCGAAAGTGCATTCCATCAATGTTTTCAAAGATAGTTTCTAGGTGACTGAAGTTTTTGTGCCGTGTAAAATTCTACCTGATTGATGACTCTGGGCGATGGGTGTGTCCCATTGGAGAATATGGATTAGGATACACCCAGGGGGTGGGGGGGAAAACCAGGGTCAAGGGGGACAATGAATGATATGTCTCAGAGTCGGCTACACCCAGGCAGTGCTGGACATGTTAACTCCCAATAAATCCTTTGGAAGTTTGGCTCGAGACTCGTGATTTAAATGGGAGGTAACTGCCGGAGCCCTGACCCGCTACACAAGACTCAGGGGTACCACTGAAAACTGTGTGTCCCTCCTCCTCCTCCTCCTCCCTCCAGGAAGCGGGGCTCTTGTGAGGTCAAGAAAGCGGGCACCTTCATCTGGTCGGTCACCACCACGGGCGGCTGGCAAGCAGGACGGCTGTAGACCAAGATGGTCCTGACCACGTAGGGGGGAGGGATGGTCTGGATGTTCTCCGTCACCGGGAGCTCCGTCTTCTGCTGTCTGTCGAGAGAACCAGACGAGGCGGGGTGGGTGCAGGCCGGAGGACCCCAACCCCAACCTTCCCGGCTGTCACAGTCCCGAGGACCAGAGGCCTTCGGCTGGAGGACAGCAATGACCATAAGTCAAGGACCAGCTGGGCTGCAGCCCAACAGGGAGCGTCCTGGATTCTGAGCGGCGTCTCCAAGCGTTTCCTTCTCCAACCTTTGAGTCGTAGAAAGACCGATATTTGGGCTGCCGGGCAGGGCTGGAGCATCAAGGGGGGGAGGGCTGTCCTCCCCACCTTTGGAGACCCCCACCAAGGACCCCAGGGGGGTGAAGATCAAAGACTCACATCAGATTGAAAAGCCCTTCCAGATCTGAGCCGCAGCAGTTGAGGTCAATGCCTGGATTGAGAGCAGTCTCCAACCGTGGCTCCTTTAAGACTTTAAGGCCATTCTTTGCTGGCTGAGGAATTCTGGGAGTTGAAGTCCACACGTCTTAAAGGAGCCACCGTTGGAGACCCCTGACTCAGATAACACCTCCACCTGCGTCCACAATGCCAGGATCCCCCGCTAGAACCACCCCCAGTGGATAATCCTCAACCTACGACCAACATTTCCATTGCTAAGTGAGGCAGTCATTAAAGGAGATTCTGACCCTGTTTTTACAACCTTTCCTCCCCATCAAGTTAGTAACAACTCTCGCTTGTCAGAAGGTCGCAAAAGGGGGGAGTGTCACATGAAACCTCCAGGATCCTGCAACCGTCATAAGTACGAGTCAGTGACCAAGCATCTGAACGTTGACCCCAGGGATTCTGCAACGGTTGTAAGTGTGAAAAACGCTCCTTTTTCGGTTCCGTTGTTAAGTCACTAAAAGGAGGGTTGCAAATTGAGGACTGCCTGGACAATCCCAGCAAAGTGGGGGGCTGTTTGGAGCCCCTCCTTTCTCCACCCTTGAGGGTGGCCTTGCAGGGGGCTGGACTAGAAGACCTCCAAGGTCCCTTTGTTCGATTCTAATTCAACTGCAAAGGTGGCCAGATCCGAATTCTGCCAGGGGTCCCGCAAAGTGAGCCTGCCCTTGCCAAACGCCCCCGCCAGACGAGGAGGAGGAGCCCCGGGCCAGGCGGATTGGACCCAGAGACCGGCAACTGTCCAGTTATTATCAACGCCCCCTGTTTTTCTCCTCCAAATCGGATGAGGACATTTTCCTTCATTTGGGGGGATCCCCAGCAGAGGTCACCGCCCCCCCCGGCCCCCCCCCCCGCCCCCCACCCCCCCCCCCCCGTTTCTTCTGCCCCCCCCTTGTGAAAGGATACTGAAGGATTTGCACGGGATGGTCTTCAGGTCGTACAAGCAGCTGCAGACCTCTCTGGGCTCGGAGGTGAAGCCGGAGAGCTGCGGAGAGGAAGAGGAGGCCATGAGCACGGATCCCGTGGGATCCACAGGGATCCCAGGCAGCCCTTGGCTGATGACAGCGAACGAGCCTGGAATTATGCTCCAAAGTCGTGTTGGCCACTAAGCAAGTCACCCTGTGACTGTGCTCCACTTTGTGACTTTAGCAGCAGTCCTTAAGTTAAGTAAAAGCCGTTCAAGGAATCCGCTATCGGCCATGCGCACTTCTTGATGGAAAACAGAATTAAACACCAGTTTCTGCAGAAAAGGTTGCAAATCTGCGGGACCCTCCAAATGGCCCAACATGCCGGTCAGCAGCCGGACGCCCAAAATGCGATCCTGTGACGGTGGGGGAGGGGAGGGGGCACGCTGGGCCCTGAGAGCCCCGAGGACCCGCATCATCACAAGCGGCAAACGACTGGTCCTAATCTGAGCATTTCCTGCATAAGCGGTCCTCAGCTTACGACCACAACGGAGCCCCAAACATCGGTTGTTAAGTGAGACGTTTGAGTTCTGCCCCGTTTTATGACCTTTCTCACCTCTGTTGTTAAGCAAATCATTGCAGTTGATAAGCAAGTCAACTGGCTGCTAAGCGAACCTGGTTTCCCCCTTGACTGTGCTTGCCCGAAGGTTGCAAAAGGGGGGGGGGGGTCACAGGGCAACCCCAGGACACTGTGACCGTCGTAAACACGAGTCAGCTGCCCAGTGTTTTGCTCACAGGGCCATGGGGAGGCTGCAAAAGGTCCAAGTGTGAGAAACGCCCACAAACTTTTTTCGGTGCCATTGTAACTTTGAACGGTCACTAAAAGGATCTGCTATAAGTCGAGGACCACCTGGTGTATGTGAAAGCCAGAAAGCGGGAGCAGGAGCCGTTTGCAGAGCGCCCGGCCTCTGCCCCAGCGTGAAGCGGGTTTCCCACCTCCGTGGACTCAGCTGGGGAAGGAAGCTGCAAATACTTCCCTGCGGTGGAAAATCCCCATGTTAAACCCGCCTGACCCGGGTTCCAGGAAGCAAGCCAGGCCAAAGCCAAACAATCCCGGGTGTCACCGCTGGGAAGCCTTGGCGGATGGGCACCAGCGGGCACACATGGCCGGGCAGCTCCATTCTGAGCAGGCCGTCTGGGCGCAAAGAGGGCAGCGAAGGCAGGGGAAGCTGACCTGGCTGGAGCCCCCCTGGAGCTGAGGGTCAGGGAGGGGGGGAATAGAGATAGCTTGGATTTTGTAGTCAAAACAAAATATTCTCTCTTGGGAACCAAGGGCATCCTCACACCTGGCCAGAGGAAGGCGGACTGACGTCGCCAGGCAAGCAGATAGAGCTGGGATTGGACCAGGGGACCGACCGTTCTGAGAAAGAAGGAAACCTCTTACTTTGAGTTGGGCGAAAACTGCGGGAATCTTCAGAGTCGGTTTTCACCAGACCTGGGCCAATATGACACACCCCATAAAGCGATTCTTCCTTGAGGAATCTCCCTGCCTCGGAGTTCTGCTTGCTGTGGATCTTGCTTGATATTACTTGGAACCCTGACAGTGGGTGGGTGGGGGAGCGGGAGACACCCCCTCCAAGCGTACCCACCCAAGTGACATCGTTGTTCACCACCACCAGTGCAAACTCGTGGCTCTTGTCGATCTTGTGCTTGGTGCGGACAAACATCTCGATCATCTTCTGGGAGATGTTGAGGGCGTTGGTCTTCAGCCTGCCAGGGGGAGGAAGAGGAGGAGGAGGAGGCCCATGAGGCACCGCCAGGGAAATGCAGGTCTCGGAGCCCCGCAGAGACGCCTCAGGCTTCCTCCACCTTCAGAGACCCAAGAAAGCGGCTGGTTCCAGAGGGGACAAGGCCTGCCTCACGAGGAGACCCCCAAACTCCTTTCTGTGCAGCCAAGAGGACTAGAATCCTGACTGCAGGCCTTTGTAGCACCCCCAGGAGAGGCTGAGATGCCCCCTTTGGCCTGAAGCCGGGGCAGCTACAGCAAGGACCAAAAGGCCATCCTGGTTTGTCCTCCGTGCCTGGCCAGCCACTCTTCAAAGCCAGAGACGGCAGCGCCTCTCAGCCCAGGAGGATCTGCTTTGCTGGGCCCCAGGAAGCCAGCCAAGGGCCCTCAGCAACCCCCCCCCCCCCAAAAAAAGACCCCCTCCGGCCAAGGGAGGGATCCCGGCTCACCCGTTGAAGGACTCCAGCCTCGGGTGGGACATTTCCTCCGAGAGGTCCAGGCAGATGATCTGGGACAGAGAAGGAAGGAAATGAAACATGGGTGGGATTTATTCCTTTCAATCTCCATGGATCTATTCAGGTCTTT
>NW_020718377.1:0-21321 GCF_900518725.1 Notechis scutatus
CATGACCATTGGGATTCTGCAATAGTCATAATGTGAAAAACAGCCATGTTACTTTCTTCAGTGCCTTTGTAACTTTGAATAGTTTCAAATTCAAAAGTTACCAATGACTTTAAGTAAGGACTAGCTATATACAGTACAAATAGTTTTCAATGCACAACCACAATTTAGCCCAACAGGTCTAAATGTGAAAATGCATGGTTGGATGATTCTAGGAATTGAGTCATTTGCTTGGGTAATTCCAAGCAGCCATGGTGAGCATAATTGTCACATAGGGAACATTTGGTGGAATTTTCATTATCCTTTAGAGTTTCTTTACACATGAGGCATGTGCCGGAGTCTTGTGGTTCATTGGTGGGGATTTCTTTCTCTTTGGATTGTTGTTTGGCATTGGATTTTTTTCCTGGCATGGAAGGTTTGTTGAGATGGTACATTGATAAAATTTTTCAATCAAAGAAGATATTTGGGTAATCAATATAGCCAATATCACACTAACTAATAAAATACAATAATCACGCTAGTCAAATAATTTCACTAAGGAACAATCAGCCCAATCACAATTACACTAAGCTCTAATCACAATCAGCCTAATCAATTAATTATACTAATCGCTAATCACACTGGTCAATTAAATTCACTAAATCACTAATTTTACTAATCAATTAAATTACATAAATCACTGATCATTTACACTGATTTGCACTAAACATTCTAGCCACACTAATCAATCAAACAATAAGTCAATTAATCAATTGATAAATTAATTATTTTATAGAAATTGTTTTAGAGACATCATTATCTATATGTCATGAGGTAGAAAAGTTATGTTTTGAGGTAATGAAGTAATCAGTGTTTAAGTATTGAAGTAATGAAATAGTATTTATTTATTTATTTATTTAGTTCCAGTGCAAAATCATCCCAGTACAAACCATAGTAGTAATCTCTACTAATTACTCAGTGGGTCATATTATTAAAATGAGGATCAGACACCGTAAAATACAATAAAATGAGAGAAGATAAAACAGTAAAATAAAATGGGATATGGTAAAAAATAATGCAAGATATATAATGAAATGAATCCTAGAGATAGGAAACAGTAGGCACTTAAGTGAATTAATTACTTTTAAATATAAACTCAATTTGTGGTGTATAAGATATCCTATCAACTTAACAGTTCAAGTGACTAGATATATATTTGGCTCCTGTACAAAATAGAATTATTTTTTATTTTTTTCTTTGAAAAATAGTATGTCATTTTTGTGAAGCAATATCTCTATGTATTGAGCCCTTGATGAGCTGCGATATAATGGACAAGTGATTAGGACATCTGAAATAGTCAGGTATCTTTAACTACACATAATGACACTCTAGAAATGCTCATAGCTTAATGGAAAGAATCCATTTGTTGCAACAGAGTGAAACTATTTTTAAAATGGCTTGAACATGGTTTTTGGTGAAATCTCCTTAAACTTAAATTTATATTTGCCTCCCTGAAAGAAATTAAACAGGGAGCAGAAAGTCAATCTTTTAGCATAGACTTTCTGCCTAACCAGCTAACTAGTTATGGTAATCCAAGTAAAGGAATATGATT
Organism: Notechis scutatus; assembly: GCF_900518725.1. The sequence goes on from NW_020718377.1 coordinate 1,589, forward strand.
GCACATTAAGCAGAAAAATCACGCTTTCACTGTTGATAGCATTTATGTGCTGTAGGGCAGCGTGTAAATTTAACAAATAAAATAAATAAAAATAATTAAAAGGGGGAAGGAGATATTATTTTTATAAAAATTATATAACCTATATGAATAAAAGAGGAAAACAATATTTATTTTTATTTTATTTATTTGATTTGCCAATTGTTTACAAGATAATAAGTATAAGTGTATACATAGTTGTGAATACATGAAATGGGTACATATAAGAAAAATAAAAGAAGAATAAGAGAAACAATAGGACAGGGACGGTAGGCACGTTGGTGCGCTTATGCACGCCCCCTATAGACCTCTTAGGAAAGGGGTGAGGTCAATAGTAGACAGTCTAAGTTTAAAGTTTTTGGGGTTTGGGGAAGAAACTACAGAGTCGGGTAGAGTATTCCAGACATTGACCACTCTATTGCTGAAGTCGTATTTCCTGCAATCAAGTTTGGTGCGGTTATCTTTGAGTTTGTATCTATTGCGTGCTCTTGTGTTGTTATGGTTGAAGCTGAAGTATTCATTGACAGGTAGGACATTGCAATGTATGATTTTATATACCATGCTTAAATCAGACCGAAGATGGCGTAATTCAAGGTTTTCTAGTTCTAGAATTTCAAGTCTGGTGGCATAAGGTATTCTACAACAAGTAGAGGAGTGGAGAACTCTTCTTGTGAAATATTTCTGGACTTTCTCAATTGTGCTAATATCAGATACGTAATGTGGGTTCCAGACTGATGAACTGTATTCGAGTATTGGTCTAGCAAATGTTTTGTATGCTCTGGTTAGTAGTGTGATATTACCAGAGAAAAAGCTACGTAGGATTAGGTTAACAACTCTTAATGCCTTTTTGGCTATGTAGTTGCAGTGGGCTCTAGCACTTAGATCATTAGAGGTGAGTATTCCAAGGCCCTTTACAGAGCTTGGGTCATCAACAAGATCTTGACTATTCAGCTTGTATTTTATTTTCTGATTTTTTTTGCCAATATGTAAGACAGAGCATTTATTTGTTGAGATTTGAAGTTGCCGTTTGTTTGACCATTCTGATACATAGTCAAGATCTTTTTGTAGGGTAGCAGTATTGTCTGTGGTATTGAACAGCTTTACATCATCAGCGAAAAGAACGCAATTGCTCTTAATATGATCACAGAGGTCATTTATGTAGAGTATGAAGAGAGTTGGTCCCCCACTGCCTTGGGGGACACCACTATTGACAGGTACAGAATTTGATAGGACGCTCCCAATTTTGACCACAGAAAACTGCTTTGTGATTAGATTGCAGGTTTCTAAGTGGGAATTTATTTATAAGTGGCATCATGCACAGTTCAACTTAATAATTGCATCGAAACATTTTCCCCAAATTGTTGACTTATGGACAAAAAAAGGGTTAGGGCTAACATTAAGTTAATAAGCATTTTTCTGGCAACAGTTGAGTGAGGGAATTATCAGCAAATTATCAGGTGTTTTGGAGAATAGGTTGAATGCCTCTTCTTTGGAGAAGGCCCTAAAATATTGGAAGACTGCTTGCAACTGTTCTTCATATATTTTAGCCTCCAATCCCTAATCATCTTTGTTGCACTTCTCTGCACTCTCTCTATACTCTCCACATCTTTTTATATTGTGGCAACAAAAATTGGATGCAATATTCCGAGTATACTCTTTTTAAAATTTAAAACAAAAGAAAATGGGGAAACGGGACACTTAGTTTTGATGAGGATGTGAAAAGTTAGGGTATATATACCTGATAAAATAAACACTTCCAACCTGTAAGCTCTTCATGTGAAAGAATTCCAATTCCTCTTTCCATCTGTAATGGGAAATGTCCTTTTGGCTAAAGTAAGATAAAAATAGAAGGGACATTATCCTACTGCTATGACTGTAGACGGTGTCCAGAAGGGAAAATAGCAGACCAAATGGGTAAGGAAAGGAATACATTGAACATATGGATGATTTAATAATATAAATGGGGTTGAATTTTTAATTGGTATTATGGTGACTGAAAATCTTGAGCTATCTAATCCTTAATAAATAACTGTAAAATGGATGGAATTGTTTTGTGGTGTAATAAATGTTTCTTTCTTGAGCTACATACTAAAAAGTGAAATCTCCATTAGATTGCTACTTATTGTTTTTTACAAATGGTAGAAGAAAAATAAAGAAAAAAGAACAAAAAAGAACAAAGGATAAAAATAGCAGTTGTTTGTAAAAGTAGATTAGTATTTGATTTTAACTTCCATTTGTTGATTTATTCCATACTAAATTACAAAGATAGAAACTAAATGGCAAAATAGGATAACAGACAGTGCACTTCAATTAAATATCATATTGTGTCATGTCAAGACAGACCATTTTCTGTCATATAACATGATGTAGTAGGATCCCCTCTAAGATATGATCCCCAGGACATTTGACTTTCTGGTCTTTTAAGGGCCTTCCAGAAGGATGACTTGATTGGGGCCAGCCACATCTTGAGAGAAAGAATGATCTCCAAGATAACGCCAGGGCAGAAAGTGCTTTCCTGCTAGGTCCCACCTAACAAAATGCACAGGCTTATGGATTATGGGATCAGTAAATCCTTCAAAAGCTTAAGTAATTGTTACAGTACCACTTTATAAGGTAGATCGTGTATTTAACAAAGGAGAAAACACTATGACCTCAACAGACATGTTTCTTTTTCTTTCTAATTGTATTTTGCTTTCTTCTTCATGGATATAACCTCCCACTGCACCATTTTCTACTTTGTGTATTAGTTTCAAAGGTTCATAGCAGTGTTGCAGTGAGTACTGAGATGTGGTAAACATGCTTCCTTCTGATATTCTTCAAAGACAGTACTTTTGGAAAAAATAATAGTACTGATTACTAATTAAGTATAGTCAGTATCCCTTCTACTCTATCTCTCAAGGGAATTTCAGTAGACACTGACAAAATTATGTCCCTAAGATTAAGACATTACATAGCATTCACATCTGCTCGGAAATATAAAAAACTGCCTGCATGGAGAAAAAGAAGGATTTGTGTTTGTTCTGTGATGCATCCTTGTCTTAATTCCAGATAACCTTCATTGTATTATCTTTAGTAAAGTAAATGAGTGCCCAATCTGTTACGAACTAACTAAATAAACTCATTATTAAAAACTCTTCGAGCTTCGCTCCAACTGCAGGCTCGTAATCCTGCAGTTCTGATTGGTCCACAAGTAAGCGATCATGATTGGCTGCCTTCGGCTAACCTGATTGGCTGACAGCGGCCATCCCTAATTGAAAGACTAAGTGTGGTTAAGCTCGTTCCCATTGGTTATTGCGGCAGCAGCCAGCTCTATAAAAGAGCTGCTGCTGCCCAAGTGTTTTGCTCTGTTCTGTAGTCACTATTAAAGAGTTGAGTCACTACCCGATGCCTTGTTTCCGTATTGCGCCCACTCCTCCAGATCTAACACTGGCGACGAGGATGGGATTCGGAGACAATAGAGCCAACTGAGCACTCGCTGTGCACTGAACAGAGCACGTGGCTGAAAGGGCATCAACAACGGCAAGATGGCCAGCGGCGCCATACCACCCGCTCCATTTGACCCAGCTAACGAAGACTGGGACTCGTATATGGACAGGTTCCAGATGTTTTTGGAGACCAACGACCTGAAGGACACTTCGCCTGGCAAGAAACGAGCGATCTTCCTGACCCATTGCGGGCCTGCCGTTTTTAAAATGGCTAAGGCACTTGCAAAGCCTGCAGAGGTTAATTCAATGGATTGGGATAACCTCGCTCCTATTTTTCGGGCCCATTATGCACCCGCGGTGCCAACCCTCATCAAAAGACACGAATTTTACCAGAGGGACCAACGGAAAGGCGAGAGCATTGGAGACTTCATCACTGACCTCCGGAACCTGAGTGGACTCTGTGGTTTTTCAAACCTCGAAGAAGCTATGCGAGACCGCATAGTTCTGGGATTAGATGACCATACGGCACAGAGCAAGATCATGGCCAAAGGGGACATCGATCTTGCAGATGTCATCGCTGATGATACTGCAGCAGAGGCAACCAGGAAGTCGGCCGCTCGAATGCGCTGCACCAACGCACCGCTCCGTCAACTCGCCAATGATACTTCGCCTTTCCCAGGAAAGCACTCAACAACGGCGCACCATGAAGACCTCGAATTCCCATCGGATAATGAGGAAGAAGAGGTCAACCGACTCCGGTCAGAGTGCGACCATCGAGACCAGCGAAGCCAAAAACCTTCGCGTCAATGCGCCAGTTGTGGGGCAAATCACCCGCGAGCTGATTGCAAATTCCTCGACGCACTCTGCCGCTCCTGTGGAAAGAGGGGCCATATCGCCAAGGTCTGCAGGAGCAAGCGGGGGTCAAGTCCAATCCGTAGAGAGAACAACTCCCGCCAAGCTACGGGCAGTCCGCCCGTGAACCGGGATCACCTGAATCACCAATGGAACCACTATCACTACCGAAATCGAGCGCCTGCTGCGTCAGCCAGATGAGAGGAGATGCATCAAACCATCACCATCGGTCATGCCTCATCCTTGGATGCAAGGAAGATCCGAGTGAGGGTCGCCATTGAGAATCGTCCATGCGTAATGGAAGTAGACTCGGGTTCATCCCTATCAATGGTCTCGTGGAGGACTTTCAAACAGCTGATCCCTGACATCCGTCGTCAAGACCTCAGCACCCAGAAAGTCATATTAAGGGACTACCATGGAAACTGAATTCCCGTTGCCGGGTCCCACCACATCCAGGTCTCCTTTAAAGACCACACCGCAACTCTGCCTCTTACCATCGTCGATCAAGACCGGCCCAGTTTGTTGGGCTTACAGTGGTTCGCTCCATTGGCGATTGAACTAGCCGGCATTCACCAGACCGGGAGCAGTGACTGGGAAGCTGCCCTCGTCCAGGAGTTCCAGGACGTATTCACAGAGAAGCTGGGCAAGTACAAGGGGTCCCCCATATCGTTTAGCCTCAGCCCCGATGTTGCGCCCATATGCCTTAAGCCTCGTCGAGTGCCTTTCGCACTCAAGCCAAAGATTGATGAACAATTGGACAAATTGATAGCCCAAGGGGTGTTAGAACCAATCGATCATGCCCGTTGGGAAACCCCGATTGTAACGCCCATAAAACCAGATGGATCGATAAGAATTTGTGGGGATTACTGAGCCACCCTAAACCACGCGCTTCAGCAAAGCGCTTATCCTGTACCGGTGGTTCAACATCTTCTTCACTCCCTGGGCGGCGGAAAGATCTTTGCAAAATTGGACCTAGCCCAGGCATACCAGCAACTACTCGTAGATGCAGAGACTGCTGAGGCCCAGACTATCGTCACGCACAGAGGTGCGTTTAAATGTAATAGGCTCCACTTCAGCGTGAGTGTAGCACCAGGCATCTTTCAAAGCCTGATGGAGCGATTGCTGCAAGGCAAAAAAGGGGTCGTGCCTTATTTCGATGATGTCTTGATAGCTGCCCCCACTAGAGACGTGTTGGAGACCCGACTCAGAGCAGTTCTCCAAAAATTCAAAAATGCCGGGTTAAAGGTAAAGAAAGACAAGTGTCAACTTTGTACTGAGAGGGTTGAATTCCTGGGGTACCTCCTTGATAAAAAGGGAATTCATCCTACCGAAAAAAAAGTAACAGCCATAAAAAATGCCCCCAGACCTAGGAATAAAACAGACCTCCAAGCCTTCCTGGGACTCATTAACTTTTATAATATCTTCTTGCCCCAGAAGGTGACTGTAGCTGAGCCCCTACATCGTCTGCTAGACAAGAAAGCTTCCTGGGTCTGGGGACAACGGGAAGAACGAGCGTTCCAGCAAGTAAAAGATCTCTTGACCTCCGACGCTGTATTAATGCAATATAACGAGACTTTGCCTTTAACTGTCACATGTGACGCCTCGCCGTTCGGGGTGGGAGCCATTTTAAGCCATGTTCTACCAAACGGTAATGAGGCACCTATTGCTTTCTTTTCCTGAACATTATCAAAGACTGAAAGGAACTATAGCCAACTCGATAAAGAGGCTCTTGCTATTGTAGCCGCTATTAAACGTTTTCATGAATATGTCTATGGACGGCCGTTTACTATAATAACCGACCACAAGCCATTGCTTGGCATATTAGCGGGGGACAAGCATACTCCCCACATCTTATCACCAAGGATGACCCATTGGTCAGAGTTTCTAGCCGCATACGGTTATCAACTGCTACATTGCCCGGGGAAAGCCATTCCCCACGCTGACGCTTTGAGCCGTTCTCCGCTGCCGGAAGCCATAGACGATCCAGCTCCAACCCTTACTGCGCTCCAGATCGAAACTCTCCCTTCGCCACCCCTGACTGCACGAGACATCGCAGCGGAAACAAAGAAGGACCCCACATTGGCTTGGGTCCTCAGCTGGGTGGAACGAGGCTGGCCTGACAACGAACCCGACAACATCTTCACACCATTTAAAAACCGACAGACGGAGCTGTTCTCATAGAACAGCGTTTTGTGGGGAGACAGAGTCATCATTCCTGAAAAATTACAACACAGTGTCCTAAAACTATTGCACGACGGTCATCCAGGCATCGTGCGGATGAAGGCGTTAGCGAGAAGTTACACGTGGTGGCCAGGTATCGATAAACAAATAGAAGCCTGGGTGGCCACATGCAACAAGTGCCAGGAAATCCGCACTGCCCCACCGAAGGCACCTCCAACTGAATGGGATCCACCTTGTGGCCCCTGGTCCTGCATCCACATTGATTTTGCGGGACCCACCAAGGGACACACCTTTCTAATAATGGTGGATGCCTATTCAAACTGGCTCGAAGTCCACAAAAGGAAAAGCACCACAACAGAAGCCGTCGTTAAAAAGTTAAATAGACTATTTGCTACGCACGGACTGCCGGATGTTTTAGTCTCGGATAATGGCCCCCAGTTCACTGCCCTTGCATTCGAGCAATACCTAGCGGACCGGGGCATCCGCCATGCCTTAACTTCGCCAGCTCACCCTGCGGCCAATGGCAGGGCCAAGCGTATGGTACAATTCATTAAAAAAACATTGCACAAAATGGAACATGGCGATATTGACGACAAGATAAACAGGATGCTTCTTCTTCAACACATCATGCCGCACAGCACCACGAACAGAACCCCGGCCGAACTCTTGATGGGCCAGAAACTTCGCTCACACCTCGATCGCCTACATCCAACCTACACGCCAGAAAAACCTTGCGGTTCCAGCAGCAAGTGTCGTGCGTTCAAGGTAGGCAATTTAGTTTTTGCGAAAAACTTCTCGGCTGACCCATTGTGGGTCCCCGCTACCATCACGCAGCTAACAGGCCCCAGATCATACCGTTTGCAGACTAATGATGGCAAACTATGGAAGCGCCATATAGACCAACTTCGTTCCCGTTTGGCGCCTAACTCTCTCTCACCCCCTGATTTTCCAACTGGGGGGAAAGGGAAGACGAGGGGGCCGAAATAGAAATAACAGAGGACCCAATCAGTGAAGCCCAGCAGACTGTACAACCAGCCGGGGGATACTCACCACCCGACGGAAGCCTGAGCCGGGGGATGGCCTCACCACATAGCAGCCCAGTCAGGGAAGCAAGCCCAGAAGCAAGCCCAGAGAACCCAGAAAACCAAGAAAACAGCCTTGATTCACCCAGCGAGACAGTGGAACCGTCGTCACCACCCGGTTCTACAAATGATCCACCGGAACCTGAATGGAAACCGGTAGAACAGCGGAAATCGAACAGGCAGGTGAAACGGCCTGCCTATTTGCGAGAATACGTCACCCCACCCCTCAGACGGAACCTAGGGGGGAGGGGTGTTACGAACTAACTAAATAAACTCATTATTAAAAACTCTTCGAGCTTCGCTCCAACTGCAGGCTCGTAATCCTGCAGTTCTGATTGGTCCACAAGTAAGCGATCATGATTGGCTGCCTTCGGCTAACCTTCGGCTGACAGCGGCCATCCCTAATTGAAAGACTAAGTGCGGTTAAACTCGTTCCCATTGGTTATTGCGGCAGCAGCCAGCTCTATAAAAGAGCTGCTGCTGCCCAAGTGTTTTGCTCTGTTCTGAAGTCATCATTAAAGAGTTGAGTCACTACCCGATGCCTTGTCTCCGTTATTGCGCCCACTCCTCCAGATCTAACACAATCCATGGCTTTGGTTGAATGGTAACATAGGAGTTGCTCTTTAATGTCTATAATGACTATATATTACACTGAGTTGGTTATGAGCAGGACCATAGTTTTATCTTTTTTTCCTACCCTGTTAATTTCTCCTATTTACAATTGCAAGCTCAGTAGTCCTCTTCCAGTCATTCACAAGTATTATCAGTCTGGAGACTTAATCATTGCTGCAATTATTTTTCAAGTCTTCTTTCTTTCAAATGAGATCACTTTCCAAAGCCTTCCTTCTCATGAAATACTTGATCAGTACATGTAAGTATCACCCTGTTACTACTCCTCCACCTCCTCTTCTTATTTTTTTTTAAAACAATTTTATTGATTTTCTACAAACAAACAAAACAAACAAAACATTAAAACATCAACTCTCTGATGTACGTACAGTGTGTCGGTTGGTTCATCAGTTTTGTGCATTCATTTCATAGTCTCAATTACAGTTATGTTACATAACAACTCATATTGTCAATCCAAACTTATATATCCTGATATCGCTATTAATAAATCATTTGACTATACTTTTAATCATTCATGCTTGATGAGATAACAATACTTTAAACAGTTTATTCTATTACAAATCATATAATCATACCAAATCTATCCTAAAATCACTTTATAGATATAATGTCAAATAACATAGGCAAAAGAAAAAATAAAGGTATTCCTTGCTATCTAACTTTCTAACTATTCTATTATCGTATTTTGTCATCTAGCCACTCATAAAAAAGATCCCAAATTTCATAAAATTGTTTATCCTCTTGCTCTCTAATTTCAAATGTCAATCTACTCATCTCAGCACATTCCAATATTTTCTTAATAATTTCTTCCTGTGATGGTATTTTCTCATTCTTCCAGTTTTTAGCAAATACAATCCTAGCCGCTGTTAACACATTTACAATCAGATATTTCAAATCTTTACTATATGTATCTGGTAAGATTCCCAATAAAAAGAACTCCGGTTTCAAATCTATACGTTTCTTTGTCATTTTTTCCAACCACATGCGAATTTTAGTCCAATATTTTTTAGCGTCCTCACAAGTCCACCACATATGGTAATATGAGCCAGGTATCTGATGACATTTCCAGCATTTTTCAGATTTGTTCTTGAACATTCTTGCTATTCTTGTCGGGGGAAAGTGCCACCTGTAAAACATCTTATACAAATTTTCCTTATATGCTGTTGACATTGTCATTTTATAATTTTGAGACCTTATTTTCCTTATTTCTACCTATACTGTATTATCTATGTGTTGTGCCTCCGAGGTTTGAACCTGGTCAGTCAGCAGATGTAGGCTCGAGTGATGAAGAAGATCTGGCATTGAGATTCGAGCCTGCATTATTGAGCAATGTTGAGAGGAGTCTGGGGAAGGAGGAGGAGTTGGCTCTGAGAGATGAGCCTGATTTGCTGGAAGTTTCGGAGGCGTCTTCCTCTTCTGGAACTCCCTCCCCGATTGCACCGCAGGTGTTAACTGTTAATCAGGAAAGTGTGCCAGAGGCTTCAAGCGATGATGAAATTGCCGGATGCTGGCTTGATGCTAGGACTAGGAGAAGATTGAGACGTCAATCTCTATTAGAAAAGAGACGTCAAGCCAAGGATTAATTAAAGAGACTGACACGCCCCTTCAGGGGATATATAAGGAGCGTGTTAACGCCTCTCCCCCGCTTGAAGCAAAGTGTATTTTTGGTGTGAAAGAATTGCGTATGGCTGTGGCGTCGTGATTTATGGACAGTTCAGACTTGCCAGATGGATTCCAGGAAGACTGCCAAGGACTGTGAAAACAAAAGCAGTTAACTCTTTGGGGTCTGGTTTTGTTTGCTTGAATATTTGAACTTTGGATTCTCACCTGTGGATACAGGTGAGACAGAATATTTTTGCTTCAAGCCATACTCCATCTTATGACCAAGATGGACCAAACACAACTTAAGCAACTGGTGGAGCAGTAGCAACAACAAATTGATCAACTTTTACAGCTTAACCAGGTCTTACAACAACAGGTAACTCAACTGGTTAATCATGTTGCACAGTTACAGACTCCTGTGGCTCCCCCAGCTCCCCCCCTTAGGAAATGCCCGGTATCTGTGCCGGATAAATTCTCGGGACAGACTGATATGTTCCCGGCGTTTATGGGACAGTGCCAATTATTCATGTCCTTACGGCCTGAAGACTTTCCTGACAACCGGGCTAGGGTGGGGTTTGTTATTAGCCTCTTATAAGGTCCGGCTGCTAGATGGGCTACTCCTCTGCTGGTACAAAATAGCCCTTTATTAAATGACTACCAGGGTTTCCAGCAGCAATTACGTGTCATGTTTGAGAATCCCATTAAGAGCCAAACTGTGGCCAGACGATTGAAGGACATTCGTCAGGGGAAACGTCCTTTGCAAGAATTCATTGCGGAGTTTCGTCTGCTCTGCATGGACTCTACTTGGAATGAGTCAGCCCACATGGATGCCTTTCAGGAGGGCTTGGCTGACGACATCCAAGATGAGCTGGTGCATGCGGAGCGGGCTCTAACCCTGGATGCGTTGGTCATACAATGTCTACGTATTGACGCCCGGCTTCATCAACGCAAGAGCAAACAACCAGTTCCGGACCTGCCCTCTCACTCAAGGCCGCAACCTCCAGTACAACCCGTGCCCTTTGTATCCCACAATACTGTGACCAGGACCGAGGAGCCGATGGAGTTGGGTGCACTCCGCCCATGGTTGACGGCGCAGGAACGCTCGCGAAGGTTCCAGGGAGGTTTGTGCCTTTATTGTGGGGGACCAGGACATTTTGCCAGTTCTTGTAAACGGAGGGGGACACGAAGATCAGTGCCAGAATCGAATCCTGGGCCATCGGGAAACGGGGTGGGCCCGACCTCGGGGAAACCTTAGGTCAGGCACATATCCCACCACCACCCGAAGTGGCTGAGGTGAACTCTGGTCCTCCCCGGCATTTATTTTTGGACACACAGGTTTTCCTACAGTCCCGAAAGGAGGGGATTCCTGTGGTTGCGTTGGTGGACTCACGGGCTACGACTAGTTTTATGGACCAGGCCTTCGCAACTCACTTTGATGTCCCTTTGGTTGCTATAGAACCACCCATCAAGGTGAAAACCGTTGACGGGCGTGAGCTTAGGTCGGGGCCCATTCGCTTTGCTACCCAGCCGCTGCATTTGGTTATCGGAGACCACGAGGAGGCGATTAGCTTCTATATCACCTCGGACCTCCATCTCCCTTTGGTTCTCGGCGTGTCCTGGCTACGATTGCACGATCCTTTGGTGGCTTGGGCACAGAACGCCATTTCCTTCCCAAGTCTCCAGTGCGTGGATCATCTCAGACATATCTGTGCTGGCCAGGACATCGCCGTCCCCGCTGTTTCCATACCACCGGAGCTTTTGGACTACTCCGACGTTTTCAGTCAAGCCTATGAATGTCCCGTGGACCTTCTACCTGATGCCCCGCTGCCCAAGGGTCGTCTATATTCCATGTCTGAGCCCGATTTGACTGCTCTCCGAGATTTCCTGGATAAGAACTTGGCCTGGGGATTGATCAGACCATCCTCGTCTCCTCTTTCTGCTCCCATCCTTTTTGTGAAAAAGAAGACAGGGGATTTGCGTTTGTGCTGTGACTACCGCCGGTTGAACGCCATTACGGTGTGGAATAGTTATCCCTTGCCGCTCATTCCAGAGTTGATGGAGCGGTTGCGGGAGGCCACTATTTTCATGAAGCTCGATCTTCGAGGGGCCTACAACCTGGTGTGGATGCGCAAGGGGGACGAGTGGAAGACGGCGTTTGGCACCCGATACGGACATTTTGAATACACCATAATGCCGTTTGGGTTGACCAATGCCCCCATGGTTTTCCAGCATCTAATGAATGACATTTTACGGGACATGCTTGATCGGTTCGTGGTGGTGTACCTGAATGACATTTTGATCTATTCCTGGTCAGGGATAGCCACCTTCACCAAGTCTGTCAGGTATTACAACGTCTTCGGGAGCATAAACTCTATGCGAAGCTGGATAAATGCCTCTTTTTCCAAACTTCCATAGAGTTCTTGGGGCATATCATCTCTCCCGAGGGCATTGCGAGGAAAGTAGAGGACTTGTGTAGTTGGGAACCCCCTCGTTGAGTGAAGGACGTGCAACGTCTCTTGGGGTTCGCTAATTACTACAGGACCTTCATCCCAGATTTTGCCAAGCTGACGGATGCCATCACCCAGCTCCTTCGCAAGAAGGTCCCGTTCCAGTGGGGGGCCTCGAAGCAACAGGCTTTTGAGGCTCTAAAGAAAGCCTTCGTTGCTGAACCTATATTGAGGCATCCTGATCCGAATTGTCCATTTGTGGTCGAGACAGATGCCTCCAACGTAGCTATTGGAGCGGTGTTGCTACAAGCCCCAATGGATGGCGCACCTCTTTTCCCGTGCGCATATTATTCAAGGAAGCTCACAACTTCTGAGCCCAATTATACCATTTGAGTAAAGGAGTTGCTGGCCATCAAGGCTGCGTTCGAGACCTGGCGACATCATCTGGAGGGGGCTCGGCACAAGGTGGAGTTTCGGACGGATCACCGTAACCTGGAACATTTGTCCACTGCCAAGAAGTTGAACCAAGGACAGATCCGGTGGTCGTTGTTCTTCGCTAGGTTCAACTTTTCAGTCACATACATTCCCAGTGGACAAAATCGGAGAGCAGATGCCCTATCTTGTTAACCCCAGTACCATAGTCCCGAGGACCCTCTTCCTCCACGTACGGTCCTGCCACCGGAATCTTTGGCTGTTATTCAGGACCCGGTGGATTTGAGGGCTCGAGTAAGAGAGGCGCAGCATGTAGACGCTTGGTCACAGCAAAGAATGGGGGAAATTGGACCTGACTCCCCATGGACTCTAGAGGAGGGCTTGCTACGGCATCGAGGACTATTGTACGTACCCACCAGGACGCTTAGAGCCCTCATCATGACTCAATGTCATGACAATCCTGCTGCTGGCCATTTTGGCTTCTTTAAAACTCTTCACCTAGTCACACGGACGTTTTGGTGGCCTCGAGTCTGACATGACGTCTTTTCTTATGTCGCCTCTTGTATTACGTGACGACAAGCAAAGGTCGCGTCAGGTGTGCCTCCTGGACTCCTTCAACCGCTGCCGACTCCAGGTAGACCATGGGGGTGATCTCCATGGACTTTTTGAAGCACTTGCCCTCGTCGTCGGGTTATACGACGGTACTCGTGGTGGTTGACATGCTCACCAAGATGGCTCATTTTATCCCTTGTCGGAAGTTGCCATTGGCCCGCACTACTGCCCAGTTATTTCTGCAGCATGTTTTCCACTTACATGGTCTGCCGGACAGGGTGGTTTCGGATCGCCGTGTCCAGTTTACTGCTCAGTTTTGGAAGAACCTCATGACGGCATTACAAGTGCAGGTGTGTTTGGCATTGGCGCAGCATCCGGGGACTGATGGCGGGACTGAAAAAGTGATTGGCATCCTCACCCAATATCTGAGATGTTTTGTCAACCATCGACAGAACGATTGGGTGACTTACCTCCCTTTGGCAGAGTTTGCCTTTAACAATTCGCAGCATACATCTACTCGTGTAACGCCATTTATTGCGAACGTGGGCTACCACCCATGATTTTTTCTCGTTGTCAGTTGTGGACTCCCCGGTCCCAGAAATGCAAGAATTTCTCGAGGAGTTGCAGTCGGTTCACCGATTAGTGGCACAACAACTGGAACGGGTGAAGGAGGACTACAAACGGTTTGCGGATGGTTCACGTCGGGCGACGCCTTCGCTAGCTGTGGGTGATTAAGAAGTAGGACCACCGCTTCATTGGTCCATTCCCTATTGAGGCGGTCATCAATCCCGTCGCATATCGACTCAGCCTGCCGCGCTCCATGCGCATTCATCCTGTCTCCCACGTTCCCTTCTGGTTCCTGACTCCCCATCGTGTACACTCCATTCTCCTGAAGGTACAGCTTCTCCATCGGTACCCAGTGATGAGACCGCTGCTGATGACACGGTTGTCAGCATTCAGGATTCTCGTTGGCTGAAGGGGAGATTTCAATACTTTGTCGGGTGGCTGGTGAATGGATCGGAGGTTCTCTCTTGGGTGGATGCTTCCACGGTTTGTGCTCTGGACCCGATCCGGAGGTTCCATGAACACTTCCCATCGAAACCGCATCCGGCTCGTCAGACTCGGGGGAAGGGCCCTGTGGTGAGGGATAGTGTTGTGCCTCTGAGATTTGAACCTGGTCAGTCAGCAGATGTAGGCTTGAGTGATGAAGAAGATCTGGCATTGAGATTCGAGCCTGCATTATTGAGCGACGTTGAGAGGAGTCTGGGGGAGGAGGAGGAGTTGGCTCTGAGAGATGAGCCTGATTTGCTGGAAGTTTCGGAGGCATCTTCCTCTTCTGGAACTCCCTCCCCGATTGCACCGCAGGTGTTAACTGTTAATCAGGAAAGTGTGCCAGAGGCTTCAAGTAATGATGAAACTGCCTGATGCTGACTTGATGCTAGGACTAGGAGAAGATTGAGATGTCAATCTCAATTAGAAAAGAGACGTCAAGCCAAGGATTAATTAAAGAGACTGACACGCCCCTTCAGGGGATATATAAGGAGCGTGTTAACGCCTCTCCCCCGCTTGAAGCAAAGTGTATTTTTGGTGTGAAAGAATTGCATATGGCTATTGCGTCGTGATTTATGGACAGTTCAGACTTGCCAGATGGATTCCAGGAAGACTGCCATGGACTGTGAAAACAAAAGTAGTTAACTCTTTTGGGTCTGGTTTTGTTTGCTTGAATATTTGAACTTTGGATTCTCACCTGTGGATACAGGGGAGACAGAACACTATGTTCCATTTTTCTGTTGAAATATTTCAGTTGCTAGTGGTCAGTATGCTAATCCAGTGTGCATGGTTAGCCATTTTTAATTCCATAACTGGGAGAAAATCAGCTTGTTCAATCACTGGAGGTTAAATTGAGACAAATCAACTTTCTAGGACACTAAAAAGATTCAAAAATTCAAAACTTGGAGATCTCCTCAGTATAATCCCAAGGTTCTTCACATTTCATCTCAACCAGAAATTAAAACACTAAGCCCTCTGATGTGTTTGAGAAACGTTTCTAGTTTTTACAATTCTATGGTGGAAAAATGGAACTGACTTCCTGCTCTTAGAAAAAATTGGGCAAAATATAGACAAAACTGAAATCAAGTACCACCTTGCATGCCTCACAACTCAAAGATGGTCGAAAATTTGATCAGAGGAGGCAGAAGCATTTCATTCAATCAACGTGGCAGGTAACATTTGCTAATGCAAAATAAAGGATGATCAGGTATAAAAGTACTGGCTTTAAAGGACTGTGTAGTAGACTGGAGATAGATGATCTGGTATCCCTCCCCCTCTGTTGAGAGAGAGCTGATCAATTTTGACATAGGGTCTCTTTGATCCCTCTTTCAAACCAGCAGTCTTCATTGTCCAAAATGTGGACTTCGTTGTCTTCAAAATTAGTTTTTAAAATGCAGACTGTTGATATCTTCATGGGTTTACTTTCTCATGTTGTGCCATGTTTTATGAAGGAGTTGTTTTGTTTCCCCAATGAAGAAATCTCTACATATTTCACGGCATTGTACTGTGTATACCACATTGCTTAGTTTGTAATCTGGATTTGTTTTTCTCATTTCCTTCTTGTTTGGACAGTTAAAAAAATGAAAGAATATTTATTTATTTGTATTTCATATTTTTTATGAAATACCTCCCCTCATGGTCCATCCTTTTACATATAATTATTGGCTTTGTTATATGAAGAAAAGATTTTTTTAAAAAAAAACCTATCATTATTTTTCAAATATGATCTGAATGATCTGAATAAAAAAGATCTTGCATGCAAAATTGGATGAAGTTTGAAAATAAAATGAAGATATTGAAAAAGTTTAAATATATAACTTACGTTGTATATTCATGAACTGGGATAGAGCTTGGTAACAAGATCAGCCAATGAATAGGCATGGTAACTAAATCAGCCAATGGGAATCAGCCAGTTTGGAAACTGAAACTAGAAATAGCCTAGGATGGAAACTGAAACTAGAAGTAGCCTAGGCATGGCTCTATGTTAAGCTGTGCAGCTCTGAAACTATTGAGTTCTGAATCTGTCTATTGAAATGAACTGCTTCTCTCTTCTGCTTGCCTGCTGAACTAAAGTAAAAGAGAGACTAATTTGCTTATCTGCTGAAGTGACTTGCAATATGTTTCTGTCTGAGTTTGCTGAATGTTGGAAAAATCTACAACTGATTTATAAAACCTACTTATTATGTTTATAAGTGCTGTAAATAAACACAGCCATCTGTGTTAGGGATAACATTGTTTTACCCTAACTGTTTTGGGTAAAGATAATAAAATGATGAATCATGGTTTGTCAGATAAAGTGTATGTGACTTTAAGCTAAAGGAATGTAATTAAGGGTGCAGCTGTAAAAGTACTATATAAGCAGCAAGGCACTCTCTGGCTCTTACTGGCTGGCTTATTGAAGACTGCATTCTTGCTGGATCGGGGAGGAGAAGAAGTGTTGGATTACTTTGAAGATATTTCTCAACGAGAGAAGATAAGTTTTGGACAGATTTATTATATGTGTACTGACACTGGCTATTCAACACGGACTTTGCAATTAGAGTATCCTCGACAAGACTTGACTGAATTTGGTATATGACTAATGGACTGTTTATAATGACTATGCTATAATTCTTAAATGGAATAAACAATATTTTTGATAGCACAAGCGTATCTGTATTTTTACTGAGTGTTAACAAGAAAAACTTATCTCACACATTTACCTGTCTTCCTATCTGACTTCGCTGCACATTCTGTTTAGTTTGTTTTCCTTAACACCCGTTGGGGAATCCAGGCTTAACAATCTGTATATATTTTTCTGGAGCTGAATTAATGCTACAAAACTCTGAATATGTACTTTATGTATGAAATAATATGTAAAGGATCTTATTTAATCTACAACCTGTATATTTAACAGTTTCAAATGTAAAAACTTTGTCAATCAATAGCATGAAAAAAATTTCAAATTTAAATTGTTCTCAATTATTTTTTATTTATTTGTTTTTCAGTTAAAAACAGTGTAGATTGATGAAAAAAATGGCATTCCATTGACTGTAAGCAAAACAGAAGGAACTGAGGTTTCTCCATATGATTTCAAGGAGTCCAGTTTTTAAGAACTCGTGTATTCATTTATCCTCAGAAATAAATCATTAAATGACTATCATGACAACAACCTTTGGATTTAGCAGCCTCAATATTTTTTATATGTCATGTGAACATAAACTGCTAAAATATAAACGGGTGACTTAAAATTGAAATTTATTTATTTATTTATTTATTTGATTTGCCAATTGTTTACAAGATAATAAGTATAAGTGTATACATAGTTGTGAATACATGAAATGGGTACATATAAGAAAAATAAAAGAAGAATAAGAGAAACAATAGGACAGGGACGGTAGGCACATAACCTTTGATTATCTCCAATGCAAAATCATCTCAGTAATTGTAGTACTGGATTTTGCGATTAGTCAGTTGACCATATCAATGTATGAGCTTTGAGTTCAATGCAATGAAATTGAGATAAGCTAAAACAAAGCAATAAGATAAATTGGTATATGATAAAATAGAATGCAAATATATATTAAAAATGAATATTTCAGATCAAAAACAGCATGTGCTTGTTTCTCAAACTCAGCAAATTTATGAGGTGTGGACTTCAATTCCAAACTTCACCATCCTGGCTGGGGAATTCTACTTGCTGAAGATTGAGGAACAAATTAATTGAATTGAATTTTAATGAATTTAAAACAAAAGAAAATGGTGAAATTGGACACTAAGGATTGATGAGGATGGGAAGAGTTTGGGTATGTATAATTGATGAAATGGACACTTCCAACACATACATTCTTCATATGAAAGAAATCTCATTTTATTTATAACAGACAATGCCTCTTTCCATCTGTAATGAGAAATGTCCTTCTGGTTCCAGCAAGGTAAAAATTGAAGGGAAATTATCCTGCTGCTATGACTGTAGATAGTGTCCAGAAGGGAAGATAGCTGACCAAATGGGTAAGCAAAGGAATATGTTGAATATATGGATAATTTAATAAATATAAATTTATTAAGTATAAGTATATGGTGTCTAAAATCTTATCTGATAGGTTGTATACTTTTGTGTATTTTGTATATTATTTTCAAAAAAACAAAAATGAAGTCTTAATATCTTAGAAAATAAAGTATGCTGTTAATTCTGCATACTTAAAACCTATAATGGTACTGTGAAACAGTTTTATTCATTCTTTTTCCCCAGACTTAGATGACTGTTTCCCATGTCCAGAGGATCAATATCCAAACAAGGGACAAGATAATTGCCTTCAAAAAACTGTAACTTATTTAACTTTCCAAGAGCTGTTGTGTATTTCTTTGGTAATGATTGAAGTCTCCTTTTCTGTCATCTCAGCTGTGGTCCTGGGAATCTTTATTAAACACCAGGACACTCCCATTGTCAAAGCCAACAACAGGAACCTCACTTACACACTTCTCATTGCTCTCCTGCTCTCCTTCCTTTGCACTCTGCTCTTCATTGGGCAACCTGATCGAGTGAAATGTCTCTTGCGACAAACTACGTTTGGCATCACTTTCTCTATAGCTCTTTCTTGTATTTTGGGTAAAACAACCATAGTAGTTCTTACTTTCATGGCCACAAAGCCAGGCTCCAAAATGAGGAAATGGGTGGGGAGAAGGATGGCCAACACTCTTGTCCTATCTGTCTTCACGTTTCAGTTCACCATCTGTGTAGTGTGGTTGGCAATGTCTCCCCCATTTCCAGATTCAGACATGCACTCCATGGTTGAAGAAATTGTCCTGGAATGTAACGAAGGTTCAACCACAATGTTTTATACTGTCCTTGGCTTCATGGGGCTTTTGACCGCTGTCACTTTCACAGTGGCCTTCTTGGCTAGAAATTTACCTGACAGCTTCAACGAAGCCAAATTCATAACCTTCAGCATGTTGGTCTTTTGCAGTGTCTGGGTGTCATTTGTTCCCACCTATTTGAGCACCAAGGGAAAATACGTGGTTGCTGTGGAGATCTTCTCTATTTTGGCTTCAGCAGCTGGATTGCTGGGCTGCATTTTTTCTCCCAAGTGCTATATCATTATTCTGAGACCTGATTTGAATAAGAAGGAGCAATTAATAAAAAAATAAAACTGATATTTATATCTTGAATGAAGATAAATTGGTTATTTTCCATATAATAGAAAGGGTTTGGGTTTTGGGGGGTTCTTTGGGGATTCTGTGTTATTCCCTCATATCAGCATATCAATGTGACATATAAGACAATACCTTGATATATAGGAACACAGATATATATCCCTATTACACTCACTCTGTGAAACTATGACAGATAATTTAGCATGTCACTCTTGCTTTGCATGAAGATTCCCATGAAAATAAGACAAACCAGGAAGTTGGACAGTACTGGAAAAATAAACATACAGAGAACCTGTGTGACTGCAAACTCT
>NW_020718378.1:0-21274 GCF_900518725.1 Notechis scutatus
TTGTGACACACCAGAGGACTCACACAGGAGAGAAACCGTATGAGTGTCCAGAATGCGGGAAAAGTTTCAGTCAAATTTCCAGTCTGATAACCCACCAGAGGATTCACACAGGAGAAAAACCGTATGAGTGTCCAGAGTGTGGGAAAAGTTTCAATAAGAATTCCCACCTGGTGACACACCGGAGGACTCACACAGGAGAGAAACCGTATGTGTGTCTAGAATGTGGGAAAAGTTTCAGTCAGAATTCCAGCCTGGTGACACACCAGAGGACTCACTGCCTTGATAAAGGCTAACAACCTATTTCTGGTGATCAGGAGAACTTTCTGGATATTTCCTTTTGCAGAAGTGTAGAATTCTTCAAAAAGGTTTTGGGTGGTTTTTAAAGATTTATTATGGAATTTCTATCTTGTACCTTGGTATCCTCCAAATTTTGAATGCCAGAATATCCCAACCACCATTCAAGTAGTCCTCGAGATATAAGGGTAATGGGGCCTATCAGTTATGATTTTATGTTGCAATCACCATTAAATGGGGCTGCTTTGCTTAACTACCCCCACCCCCTTCTCTCACTGATAAACCTGTTAAATGAATGTGTGAGTTATTAAGCAGAATACTGGCTACCTCAGGATTCTAGGCATAGCTCAAGCCCAGGCTTGCATTCCAAAGGCCGCCTCTACCTCAACCCTTTGATCACCTGAGTCCTTTCCCTTTTCCACAGGGTCCCCACTGGCTTCTTCCTCCCCCCCCCCTGCAAGATCCCCACAGGCTTTTCCCCACTCCCACTGGGTCCCTGCAATCCTTAGACCTGACTCCCACCCTTGAAGGCCTCACAGCCTCCTCTTCCTTACCTTTTGAAGGTCACTGAACCTCATTTTGGGGAAAGAGGGCAGGACATGCATCCCTGGCATGACTGTATTGTGGAATCAGCCGTCATTTTCAGTGTGCCTGGAATTCATTATGGTGACAGGGATCAAACGTGCCATCAGTCATGAGTCCCTTCATGCCCACAAGACATTTAAGTCCAGCCCACCTTGAATTTCTTTGACTCTTATCTATTTCCAAATTGCTTTGATCATTGTTCAGATTCTTGCAGAGATCTTTAGCTTGCAATAAATCTTTACACCCACTTGAACAGCCTGGATCTTCTGATTTCCCTGGTGCTTGACAGGGAGGGCACTTTCTCTCCCCCCCTTCCCGCTCCCAGTTCCCTATTCCCCCCATCCCCACCCCCCAGCAGGCCTGGGAGCAAGCAGCCAAATTGGAGAAAGGCTTGCAACTCTCATCCAAAGAGCCCCTCCCTGGAGAGGAATTCTGAGGGAGGGATCCTCCCCTAGAGTTCCTCTCCTGTTACTCATCCTCATCAAAGCATTTTTTCTGGATATTTTCCCCCCCCCCCCCCCCCCCTGTTTTTTCTGCCCCCATTCTTTGCCCCTCTGTTCTGTGCAGTCCTCCTGTTGCCTTCCCTGTACCACATTCTTCTCTCAGACCAGGTAGGATGGTAAGTCTGAACTGGGCTGGATCTTCCCTGCAGATCAGCTGATCAGAGGGTCCCAGGCAGGAGGGACTGAGCCCCAAAGGAATTGCAGGCAACCCATGATTTCTCCATGGATACCTTGGAGAGACTAGTCAGTAGAGGAGGAATCTGCAACCTTGGACCCATTTCCCACAGAAAAAAAAAAAAAAAAAAACAGGAGCCACGTGGGTCTGTGTGGCCAATTCGACATCATTCCCATCCAGCCACATGACCTCCACAACCACACCTACCCAGGTTTTGTGGCTCCCAATATTATCTTTTAAACAGATAATATTTCTCTCTTTCTCTCATCTCTTTTTCTCTCTCCTCTCTCTTTCTCTTCCTCTCTTCCTCGTCTCTCTTATTTCTTTCTTTTAAAAAAAAAGTATTGTTTTTTTAAGACAAACAAAAAAACAGAACATAAAAACATCAAACCATCTTCCATATATGCACATACAGTGTGTCGGTTGTTTTGTGCTTCCACTTCGTAGTCTTCAATTAGAATTACATTTTATATGTTCTTATATTGTCAATCAAATATTCCTAAATACATTAATATCATTATTAATCAATCATTTGACTATACTATTATTCATGTTTTACGAAATAATCCATATTTTACTGAATTTATTTTATGACAGTTCATATTTTCCTCTCAAATCTATCCTATAATCATTTTGTAGATATAATAAAAAATACAACTTTATATATTCATTATGTTCTAAAAGTCTACATATTTCATTACTGTATTTTATTGTCTAAACATTGATAGAAAAGATCCCAAATTTTATAAAATTGTTTATCTTCTTCTTCTCTGATTTCAAATGTCAATCTACTCATTTCAGCACATTCCATTATGTTCTTAATAACTTCCTCCTGTGTTGGTATTTTCTCATTTTTCCAGTTTTTAGCAAATATGATACTAGCCGCTGTTAATACATTTACAATCAAATATTTCAATTCTTTACTATTTATTTCAGGTAAAATTCCCAATAAAAATATTTCTGGTTTCAAATCTATATGCTTTTTTGTCATTTTTTTCCAACCATGTGTTGATTTTAGTCCAATATTTTTTGGCATCCGCGCACATCCACCACATATGGTAATATGAGCCAGGTATCTGATGACATTTCCAAAATTTTTCAGACTTGTTCTTGAACATTCTTGCTATTGTTGTTGGGGAAAAAATGCCACCTGTAAAATGTCTTATACAAATTTTCTTTATATGCTGTTAACATTGTCATTTTATAATTTTGAGACCACAATTTTTGCCATTTCTCTAAATCAATCCCATATCCAAAATTCTTCCCCCAAGCAATCATTGTTTCTTTAACTTGTTCTTCTTCTAGTTTAATTTCTAATAAATATCCATACAATTTTTAAATCGCTTTTTCATCAGTACCTGTCAAAATCTTATCTAAATCAGTCAATTTTTCATAGAAAACCTTCTGTTTTAGAATCTTTATCATACCTAGAATGTATTTGCACATATGAAAACCAATTAATCTTTATACCTTGTCCCTCTAGTTTTTGCATAGATTTAAGTTCACACTTTTCATTCAATATTTCACCATATCTAACTGTTTGTTCCTTTTTGTATATTATAGGATAAGAAAATGCTTCAATAGTCGATAGCCAGACCGGAATTTTCAAATAACATTGCCTTTTAGTCTTCTCCCAATTTAACCACAGAGACTCCCGTATATAACGTCTTCTAAAATACCCCTGTGTTTTAGTTCCTTTATACCATAAAAAAGCATGCCACCCCAACAACAGATCATGTCCTTCTAATGTCAACAATCTAGCATTTCTTAATGTTATCCATTCCTTAACCCACATCAAATTTGTAGCTTGGTAGTACAACTCCCAATTAGGCAAACCAAATCCTCCTCTTAGTCTAGCATCTTGCAAAAGTTTTAATTTTATTCTTGCTTTCTTACCTTGCCATATATATTTCAACACAATTTTATTTAAATCTTCAAAATAATCTTTTCCAAGCCTAATTGGAATTGTTTGGAACAAACATAAAATTCTGGGTAATATATTCATCTTGATTGTTGATATTCTCCCTATTAATGACAGTTGTAAATTTTCCCATTTCACCAAATCTAGCGCTATTTGCTGTTTAAATTTAATATAGTTATTCTCTTTTAGTGTACTACATCTTTCTGTCAAATGTATCCCCAAGTACTTGATCTTATTCGTGACCTGGATTTTTAATACATCCACCAGTTCTTCCTTTTGTCTTGATAACATATTATTTGTCAGAATCTTTGTTTTGTCTTTATTTTCAAACCGACCACCTTCCCATATACCTCTATCTTTTTTATCAATTTTAATGCTGTTTCTAGTGGGTCTTCTAAAATAAAAACCAGATCATCTGCGAATGCTCGCAACTTAAATTCTTCCTTTTTAATTTTCATCCGTTTTATATCATTTTCTTCTCTAATATTTCTATTTAGCGCTTCCAAGGTGAACCCAAACAACAAAGGTGACAGTGGGCACCCTTGTCTTGTTCCTTTTCTTCTTTCCATTGTTTTGCTTCTTAAATGCTTCAGTTAACTCCATCATCGTTATATTGCTTTCTAACATTATTTCAATCTCTTTAGGTATCTGGGGTAGATTAGCATTATGTAAGTACTGTTTAACTCTTTCCTCGTCAATGTTCTCTTGTGTGTATAGTTTCCCATAATAGTCTCGTATAATTTCCTTCTTCTCTTTACTTCCATAGCAAACTTGGCCTTGATCATCTATTAATTGCAATATTTTCCTTGATTCTTTCTCCTTTCTCAGTTTATATGCTAACCATCTACCTGGTTTATTTGTGTCTTCAAAATAGTTTTGCACCTCTGATTTTCTGTGCTAATTCTTTTTCCATTAATCCCATTTTATGTTTAATTATGTCCATTTTTAACTTAATGTCCTTTTTCTGTGGCATTTTCTGTAACTCTTTTTCAAGTCCTTTATACTCATCCTCTAATGTCTTAGAGTCTAGTCTTTTCGTGGTATTTCTTTTCCTTGTATAGTCTATTATCAAGCCTCTGGCATATGCCTTCATTGTATCCCATACATTCTGCATACGTTCTGGGGTGGATTGTGATCTGCCCAAGTACTTGTTTCAATATTTATTTCTTGAATATTAGCTAACAATTCTGTTGACATCCATATCATATCTATTCTGGACCATGATAAATGTCTATTTGAGTAGAAGGTATATTGTTTAGTCTTAGCATTTCTTTCTGTCCATGTATCTTTTAAATTTATATCATCTATCATTTTTAAAAAGGATTTAGGGAGAGTCTTTCTGTTTTGCTTTATTGTTTTCTGTGTTGTATAGTCCAATTTATTGTCTACAATTCCATTAAAGTCTCCCATCATAACTATATTAGCATAGTCCAGTTCAATTATTTTCATATGTAGTTTTCTATAAAATTCTTCTTGATTGTCATTCGGGGCATAGATTGCAATCAGTGTTTTCATATTATTGCCCATTATTTCCACCATTAGTATTCTTCCATCGTCATCGGAATAGATCAATTTCGCTGGGATAATATCTTTAATGTATAAAACCACTCCTCTTTTCTTGCATTGTGTCAAAGAAGTAAATATTTTCCCTAACTTTGGCTGTATCAACAGTTGTTCATGTTGCTTTTTAATATGTACTTGTAGGCAGATTATATCAAATTTTAATTTCTCTAATTTATGGAAAGTTTTCCTTCTTTTAACAGCTGAGTTAAGTCCGTTTATGTTAATTGTAATCAGTTTTTTCTCTTCCATGATTATACTTTATAGGTAGGTTTGCAGCTCTCGTAGATGTTGGTTCACGTTGTTCTTTAACTTCCACCTTTCCGCCTACTGCACCTTCTTTTTCAGTCGCTATTTGGCAGTCCTCTTGGAATTCAATTAGTGACATTTCTTTTTCTGTCTCCTCCTCTTTCCCTCCAAAATATTTTGTGTAAAATAATTCAGCTTTCTCAATTGAATCAATTCTGTGTCTCTGTTCTTGCCATATGAACATTAAACCTTCTGGAATCAGCCATCTATAATTCACCTCTTTTTTAAGTAGAATTTTAGTCAGGAATCGGTATTCTCTTCTCATCTCTCTCACTCTTCCGGGTATTTGTTTCAGGACCACAATCTCTTTATATTTCAATATTTTCTCTCTTGCCACTTGCAATATTTGCGTTTTAATGGCTTTCTTTGTAAATCTGATGTGAACTTCTCTTGGTAAGCTATTTCTCATTGCATATCTTGTGAAGACTGGAAAAACCTTGTCTATTCCATCCATCATCTTCTCTTTGGTTATTTCCAGAGTTTCAGCCAAGATTTCTATCATCTCAGCTAGGTTTTGTCCCTTTTCTTCCTCTATGTTTTGGAATCTGAGATAAAATTCTGATCTGTCCATCTCCCATCTCAGCATCCCACTTTTATCTTGTTCAACCACAGTTAATCTGCTGTCAATATCTCCAGTCTTCTTATCTCTTTGTTTATCTTCTTCAATTTTTTGGAATATCTCATCATACTTCATCATCATTTGTTGAATGTTCTCCACCTTTTCATCAGTTTTTCCTGTTCTTTGTTCAATGTTCTCTGTTCTCTTTTCAATATTCTCCGGTCATGTTTGTATATTTTGAATTCCTTGCATAATCATCTGCAGGGTCACTTTTTCCTGTTCTTTTTCTTGTTGTAGCATTGTCTGTATTGAATGTTGTCCTCCAGATGGTGAAGAGGAAGAAGTAGAAGTTGAGGAACCAGGGGCTGTTAGTTTCCTACTCATTTTGGACAATTCAAAATCTTCAGGTTCTTCTAGACCTTAATCCACTTGTGAAATAACCAATTGTAATTCCAAGTAAAAATAGTAGGAAAAAAGAAACCAAATAGTAGCAACAACAACAACAATAATAATAATAATAAATTTCTTCAGGTTAATCCAATCGATTGGTTAGATAGCAGAAAAAACTCAAAAATGGAAGAAAAGACCATAAACACACACAAAAAAGAAAAAAATGTTAAATCCTGAAAAGGGCGGAAAAGTAAAAAGTAAAAAACCAAAAAAGAGAAAAGTTCTTCAGGTTCTTCAACACCTTAATCCAATTAAGAGGTCTCAGGTATAAAAGAATGCATAAGAAAAAAAAGAAAGCCACAAAAATAAAAAAAAAACAATATGGAAGGTAAATAGAAAAAAATACAAGAGAGGGAGAGAGAAAAAAGAAAAGAGACTACTCCCTTAAAAAGAAACGGAAGGAAATCATTAATATTAAAGTTTTCCCTTTAAAATCAAATGCAAATGTAAAAATTAGACTTCAAAAGACAAAAAGAAAGACAAAAACAAGTTCCAAAAGGCCAAAAATCCAAATAGCTATTACAAAAAGTAAACTAGTAAGGAGGAGGTTTGTTAAAGTAAGAAATAGCCCAGCTTAAAAAATAAAATAAAAAGAGCACACTGCACCTTGTTTGATTATCCAAGGCTTTTGTTAAAGTTTATAACTCTCTTTTCCAGAGTCTTATCACCTTTTTTTTCCCTATAAGCTTCAACACCAGACTCTAGCTATTGATAGAAACCCAGAAGAGCACCTGCAATAATACTCTCCCATGGTCTTCCCTCTATCTTATCAAACAGCAATGTCCTTGAAAAGAAGTCTCAGTTCTTTCTCAGCTTTGTCTGGTCAAGAAAAAGAGATAGAATATTTCCAAACCTCTAGTTGGCAGTGTTACAAAGTTTCTTTTGCTTTCACTTTCCCCCTCCTTTTCCAAACAAGATATAACAAAAATTAATAAAAAAGGGAAAAAGATATTTAAAAAGATGACGACAAGAGAGTCTCTAGCCTAGAATATTATAAAGTCAAAAAGGAGAGAAAGAATAGGTGAAGGAAAAAAAAACCAGTCCAGTTTCAAAATATAAAATCATGTGTAGAAAATCCAGAAATGAGAAAAAAATAAAAATATTACTTTGATATTCCTGTTTAAAATCGCTGCTTACTCACTTCTGTCAAAACTTTTACAGATTCTTTCTTTTCCTTAAGGTGTTCTTTGAAATCTTAAAGTAAAGAAAAAGTTCTCACCAAACCGGCACACTTTCTCTTTCCGTTCTCTTTCGTTTCGGAGCTGTTCCAACTTCAGCAGCTTTAATGGCTGCCTCTTTGCCGCTGGCAAAAAGAGCTTCTCCTGGATCTACTAGGGACTTTGCGGTATCCCTGGGATCGACAGGATGCGCTCTTTACATTCACCATCTCTTCGGGATGGTTTAGATCTGATTGGACCATCCAGGAGCAAAGATATCGGCAGCGATCTCAGACCTCCAAGATCGCATGCCGTATCGTCGCAATGCCAGCTCCGCCCTCCCTGGAGCACACCTTTTGACTCTCTGGTGCTCGGCAGCCCTATTGCCTCTGCTGCCCTCCTCCACGGCCCCAGCCATCACTGCCCCATTTCCTCAAAGGTGTGGCGCATTTCAAAGGCTGTAGGTCACATCTGGAGATGCCAAAGAGTGTCCCGCTGTGAAAGCCAGCCCAGGCCACTTTGCTCTTTGGCTAGCCAATGGGGGCGCTTCTGCCGAGCCAGCCCCCTCCCCGCTGGGCTTTAGTACTTGGCGCTTAGCCAGGGGAGGGAAGCACTTCACACCGCACCCTTCTTTCTCTTGGCCCCGCCGACTAGGGAGGGCCCCTGCCATTCTCTCCTAGCTCTCTTTGCTGCCGACAACAGCAAATATACCAGGCAGGATCCTGTTGTGACGCAAAGGCAAATGCAGGGGCTCTTCGCTCCTGCTCTAAGGTTCCGTCCATTGACCCCACCGCGACAGGGCAACAGCTATTTCATCTTTCTGCCGTGACAGGGCCACAGGGAGCCACAGCAGAAGGGTGAAAGAGCCGCAGGTTGTCGACACCCGCTATAGGATCTCCTGCTTGTGCAAGGGATTGAACCACCTAGGTCCGTGATAGCGAACCTATGGAACACATGCCACAGGTGGCCCGCAGAGGCATTTGTGCGGGCACATGAGCCCCAGCCAAACTTACCTGCAGTGCACATGCATGTGCCTCCTAGATGATTTTCAGCCTGTTGGAGACCGTTTTTGCCCTCCTGGGGGCTCGAGGGAAACCTCTAGAGCTTCGGGAGGCCAAAAAACTGGCCTTTCGGAAATACCGGAAGTGCCAAAATGGGCCCTTTTTCAGTCTCCCAAGTCTCCAGAGGCTTCCCTTGAGCCTCTGGGGAGGGCAAAAATGGCCTCCCCCGGGTTCCAGAGGCCGAAAACGGACACTTCCGGTATTACCAGACAGCCCGCTTTTTGGCCTCCAAGGCTGCAGAGGTTTCCCTCAGCCTCTGGGAGGGCAAGAACAGCCTCAAACATGCCGAAAATCAGCTGGGAGGCACGTGCATGTGTTGAGGTAATTCCCCATTATGAGAATGAGTGCACACACGGAGACGTAGTGAGAGTGGTGAGGTGTCAGCTGGTGCTCCATTCAAAATCCAAGAAAGAAATACTTAGACTCCATTAATTAGAGAAAAGATATCTTTTACTGGAAATCAAGTGGTAGCAACAAAAGAATTCTGAATCTGAGAAAATGGGCGTGTAAATCATATATACAAAGTGATGGCAACGTTCCCACCCTCAATAGTTCAATTGGCTCATCCAATTAAAAGTTGTGTATATCATCATGTGGGCATCACCAGGTGGTGATGAGGCCTCTGTCCGTTGACCTTGACATATTTTGATCATGTGTTGCAGCTGCGCATAGCATAGGATAGAAGCCTAAGCAAGAACCTTCCCCCCCAACTTATATAGTTCTGTTTTGTAACACCTTCAGCTCACTACCCATAACCATATCCCCCCTCCTCCCCCCGTTACTTATGACAGCCGAAAGATGTAAAGCAAAGGGCGAAAATCTTGAAGGCTGACATTAGGAATAACACACAACCAGTACACAGATACACTGTATAATAAAATGTAAGTTTTACTTCCAGTAAATGTTTAATCAAAGTCCAACAAACAGTCCAAGTCATACACGGTTATAGCAGTCAGTTTTCAGTCCAGGAATAATCCAATAACAAAGTCCAGAATCAAAAACAGTTCAGTAATAGACTCACATCAATCCAAGAATAACGATGATCAGCAACAGTCAATAGGGAAATGCAGGAACCAAAAACAGTGAACATCAGAACATCGGCCAACTAGCAACTAGCAACACTCTCTGGGAAACCAGGTTTTTGGCTCCATCTTATGGCTGTTTGAGGAACCACACCCCAATTACAATTTTAGCATTCCCTTAAAGAGACGGTATTAAAATGTCTATCCTGGTTTATATATTTCCAACCCAACTGTTAGGTGACTTACATTTCTAACATTCTCCCCTTTGGGTAGGACAATATATACAACCTTACAGTTTAAGTCCATAATCCTCACAGCAAGCCTTATGCTTTACAGAGCCTTGGCCTTTTGTAAAATGATCTGCAATGTTATTTTCTGACATACAGTATTCCAGCTTAATCATCTTACTTTGCACACATTGTCTTACATTTAAATATCTTAAATCTGTGTGTTTTGTTCTTGTCTTTACAGCAATATTTGAAGCCATCTGTATTGCTGATTGGTTGTCTTCGTAAACAACAATAGAATCTTACATCAATTCCCATATCAATCAATAGTTGCTTATAACAAACTAAATCTGTACATAATAAAGACAAACATGAGAATTCAGCCTCCATTGCTGATAAACTTAAATGTTTCTGTCGAATAGACCTCCATCCAATCAATACCTTTCCTAATAATACCACAGTACCTGACGTAGATTTACGTGTATTTACGTCTGTAGCAAAACTTGCATCGGCATATGCAATTAAACTTCCTTCATCCTTAGGCTCCAAATATAATGCATAATGCATCGTTTGTTTCAGATATCTTAACACATGCTTAGCAGCTTGCCAGTGCCTTTCAGTTGGCTCAGTATTAAATCTAGCTAATCGATTAACACTGTATGCTATATCTGGCCTTGACCAATTACTGAGATAAGCTACCAATCAAGGACTGATAAATATCTTTATCAAAAACAGGACTTTGTACATCACTGTGGCTAAACTCCTGGCTCATCAGTGTTTTAGCCGGTTTACAAAGTTCCATTTTAAAAATTTTTAGCAACTGGTTGATTTTATCTGCCTGTGATATTTTGTATCCTCCCCTCGTTCTATCTATATTTAAACCAAAATATTGTTTGATTTCTCCTAACTGTTTTATCTTAAATTTCTATTCTAACAGTGAAATTATTTTACTAGCTTCTTGTTCAGTTTTGGTGATTAATGCTATGCCATCAGTAAAGAATAGCAATCAGTAAACAATAGCAATGAAATTACACCATCACTTTCTTTTTTAAACAAACATGGATCAGCCATGCCAGCTACAAAGCTTATCTTTGTTAATTCCTTAACTATACACTGGTTCCACTCATATCCTGATTGCTTCAAACCATAAAGACTCTTTTTCAATCTCCAGCAATCAATTGTATTATCATCTTTAATACCTAAAGTTTTCTTCAAATATATAGTGTGTTGCAACGGTGCATGCAAATATGCCGTCTCTACTATGGGAGCACGGACCATATCCGCGAACAGTCACGATCAATGGTCCGTCAGTGAGGAGGGCTCAACCCGGAAGTCAAAATTCATGTCTTTTGATGAGGCATGAAACGGTTGGTGTATAGTGAGCTTGCAGTAATTTCTCTAGGTCCGGCCACACTACTGTCTTCACATCAGTGGGTGCCATTAATACCTTTGCCATTTTGAATACTGTGGGACCGCAATGGGTGAGGAAAATGGCTCTCTTTCTATTTTTGGATATTTCGTGGAGGTCGCTCCCTTCTAGGAACATGAGGAATCGGTCAACATACGCTTCCCAGTCTTCGGTTGTTGGGTTGGACGGTGCAGGTGGTGAGTTGTTTCCAGCCATTTCGTCTCACACGGTCTTAGTTACCACGTGCTCAACTGGGTTCCTTTGTCTCAGTATCCCACCTTTGTCACCAATGTTGTGTCGTGGGAAAGAGACTCTAGACCCAGTTGACTTTTTCTATTCTTTATTTTCTTCTAGGATTGAGCTGCGGAGATACCGTGGCAGCCTTTCTTATAGCCATCTGCTTGCGGCTTGCAGCCAATGATGGCTCTTCAAATCTCCCACCGTCACGGACCAACCAATCATAAGTAAGTATGCAAATATATAACACCCCTCCCCATGTGGTCCAGTCTAACCAATCTAGAGAAAGGCAAACAGGGAGCCGTTGGAGTCAAGAGAACAGAAACAGGCGAGGAAAAGAAATAAACAACAGAAAAGAGGAAACACACCCAAACAGTGACTATTGGGCACTCCAATACAACCAATGCAAAAAAGGTACATGTACAAGTCACCATAGAAGGCCAGCCATGCAAGATTGAAGTGGACTCAGGCTCGTATTTATCAATGGTATCATGGAATACCATAAAAGGAGTAATACCTGATGTAAACAAGGGAGAACTTGAAATACAAAAGCTCACACTAAAGGACTACCAGGGAAACAGAATTCCTGTAGTAGGTACCGGATATTTCAAAGTTAAATTCAAAAAACACACTAAAGTCCTTCTACTAATAATAGTCGACCGGGATTGACCCAGCCTATTGGGACTTGAATGGTTTGCACCATTAGGAATCGAAGTAACCGAAATAAACAACATTACCGAGATAGACCGGGAAGAGGACCTGATGAAAGAATTTCAGGACCTCTTCAACGGAGAACTGGGCAAATACCAGGGGTCCCCTATTTCATTTAATCTAAATCCAAATATAGCCCCTATAAGACTAAAGGTGAGGCGAGTTCCTTTCACGTTAAAACCAAAAATTGATGAACAATTGGATAAGCTTATCGCACAGGGGTTTTTGTTATAAAATTTTTTAAAAATTAAAAAAAAACTGACTGATCTTTTCTGAGATGATTGTTTTTCTTACTTTCGTGTCTAGCCAAAAAGCATGGTATTTCCTATTGGTGCCCATCCATGTATTAACCAGTTGCAACCAAACAATAGCTCTTGAGGACCTTTTGTGATGTTCAGTTTGTATAGGTAGTCCTCGCTTACCATTTGTTTCCTGAGCCTTCAAAGTTACAATGGCACTGTGTAAGCAGATGTACACCTGATCCCCAAATCTGGCACTTGCTCAGTGACCACGTCTGCAGCTCCTGTGGTTTAGGAAGGTGCAGGAAAAGGTGTTGCACCAATTAGGGTTCTGCCAACCAGTGCACATTTATGATGGTCGCAGCATCTTCAGGATCCCCACCTAACTTCTGAGAAGCAAAACCAGTGGGGATACCAGCAGGAAGCTGCAGGTTGAAATGTGAAATTGCCTTGCACAACCCACAGTGATTTGCTTAGCAATGGCAGAGGAACAATACTTCAATATTTGTTTTGTCATGTGCCTACCATAATGATTAAAAAAAACCCTCTTCTTTACATTTCCAACATTTATTTGAGGTGCCTTTTAACATTCTGGACAATATGTCCAGTGCTAGATACACACAGTATGTGATCTTTTAAAAGTTTTCTGATAGTTTGATGTGAATTTTAGAGGTTTCATCCACACATTCTCCCATTGTTCAAAGTATTATATTACATCCAAAGTTCTTTGCCCACTGAATCATAGACACCTTTACATACTCATCCCCCAAGTTAATTACAGTTTATAAACCTTAGCAATAGCACTGCCTTGGGGTGTCTTGACCTGATGCTGCTGCCATGTCCTAAAATCTTGGGACTCGGTGGGAGTCAATTTTTTTAAACTATCGGTTCTGTAGACGTGGCAGGGGAAGGATACTGTAAAATCTCAAGTAAGAGGTGGTATTTGCCCGTTCTCCGAACTACTCAAACTTTCCACTACCGGTTCTCCAGAAGTGGTCAGACCCTGCTGAATACCACCTCTGCTTGGGAGCCACAGGAAATCAGCTTTAAAGTTTTGGGATGTAGAGATTTTTGATCTTCACTGAGAGTCACCTCTAAAAAAGCTGATTCTGTCAAAACATCAACTTTTAGGGCTGAGCTCATAACTAATCTTCGTAAGATCCCATCCCATTTCACTATTTCACTTGGCTCAATTGCAAAAGGTCGGTTGCTCGAAGTCAAAAACGACTTAATAGCTTTTAATCAGTGGAAATATGTTGCAAGCGCCTTAGGTGGAGACGGGACAAGCGTGTTTTTCTGCCTATCTGGAGATTAGTGGTTAAACAGGCAACGTTTGTGCCTAGAAAACCGACAATACAGCCGGCGGTTTCTGTAGTTGAGCTTAAACGAGTTAAAACCATCGAGTACTGTACTGCTAGAAAGGTTGGAAGGCGACGGGAAGAGTAGACGAAAGTCCAGTTCGCCGAGCTTCCTCTTCCGGATGGCTCATGGGAGGAAGGTGGTGTGTAGAGCGGCTTCTGTGCTCGTCCACGGATCGAAGCAGCAGCTGGTAAGTGAGTTGGGGACCTCAGGTGGGGGGAGAATCCGAGAGCAAATTCGGTTCCCTCCACGGCCTGGAAGCAGAGAAGCAACTGGTCTGAAGCGTGTCAGCTGCAGGTTCCTTCCCTCCCCAGATCGGAGCCCGCTGGGGCTGCACGCTGTGAAACTGGTGGCTGCAATTTTCTGCTGGGGGGAAGATCTCAAAAGCCTCTTTCAAGTTGAAGGTGGGTCCTTTGGGAATGGCTCCCCTCCAGAGGTTGTGGGGGCTCCCATCACTGGAGGACTGTGACAAAGTAACATAGCTGCAAAGAACCTTGGAGGTCTTAATATCATTTCAGACCAATGGCTGTCCCGTCTCTGTTTCAAAGCCACCAGTGAAGGAACACCCACAGCCTCTGGAGGGAGGTCATTCCCGAAGAACCAACCTTAACTCAAAAGAAACTTTTTAAATCATCCAGGCAGCAGAAAATTGCAGCCATTCTGTTCCACTGGCTAATTGTTCTCACTGTTAGGAAATGTTTCCTTAGTTGTAGGTTGCTTCTCTCCTTGTTTTGTTCCATTTGTTCTTGTTTTGCTTTCTGGTGCTTTGGAAAATAAGTTGACCCCCCTCAAGTATTGCAACACTGCTACCATGTGACCCCCCTAGTCTTTCCTTTCACTAGACTAGACATATCCAATTCCTGTAACCCTCCTTTATATGGTTATAAAGCCCATTAATTATCCCTATTGCTCTTCTCTGTGCTTTTTATAGAGTCTCAACACCTTTTTTATATTGTGTTGATGAAAACTGGTTGCAGTTGTGATCCAAGTGTGATCTTAACCAAAGGATTGTAAATTGGCACTAATACTTCATGTGATCTTGATTCTATCCCTCGGTTTAGGCAGCCAGAGTTTCTCAAGCTTCTTGAGTTGTTTTCCCCTTTAGGATTTTCATCCATGGAATCCTTCCCAAGCTGTCTCTTGGTTTGTTAAAATCAACTGTTTTAAAGTCTAAGACAGTGGTTCCCAAACTTTTTCAGTCCACCGCCCCCTTGGTGCTACAAACTTATCCTCAATGCCCCCCCACCCAGGGGAGAGATTCAAATTTCTGTGGGTGTGGCCTAATTTGAGGGTGTGACTTGCTGGTCACCTGACTGGGTGGGCGTGACTTGCTGGTCACATGACTGGGTGGGTGTGGCTTACTGGTCACGTGACTGGTGGTGTGGCTTGCTGATCACATGACTGGGTGGTGTGGTTTGGTGACTGGCAAACCAAATACAAGTGGTCCTCACTTAATGGCCGATTGCTTAGCAAGTGTTCTAATTTATGACTGGCCTCCCCAGAACTACTTGACCTGTTTTTGGAGTTTTGACAGTCATGCAAACACATATACACATACTCCCTTCCAACCCTGCTGGAGTAGGTCATTGGACTAGAATCAGCAAAGCAACTCTGATTAGATTCTAGTAGTGAATAAAATCTAATCAGAGATGCTTTGCCAATTCTTGTTGATTTGTTTTATTTGTACTTCTTTATTTTATGTTACTGAATTGCATTGACATGTCTGTCCCTTCTTGTGCACAACCCAGAAGCTTTTGTGATTCTTTGCAGCAAAAATTACCGACCTCTGGCTTTGCTCTACTTTTCAAACATGCCAGCAGTGCGCCGTGTTCTAGGTGCCAGGCCTGCAGGCCCACCCCATTGAGCCCGCTGCACTGGAGGGACCTGCCCAAGCAAGTCCAAGCAGAGCAGTGCACCAAATCAGTGGGGTGAGCCTGGGAGAGGGAAAGAGAGAGAAAAAAAAGAAAGAAAGAGAAGGAAGAAAAGAAAGAGAAAACGGAAAGAAAGAAAAAGGGACAAAGAAAGGGGGGATGGAGGTATGGAGGGGGGAGGGGGAGAGAGGGAGAGAGAGAGACCTGTTGCATCAGATTGAAATGAGGCCTAGTTTAGAAGCCTTTTTCCACATTGAAACATCTTTGCCAGCATCTTTGCCAGCACATTGAAACATCTTTGGCTTCTATTAATTAAAGGTTTTGTGGACGAAACATGGCCAAGACTATCAGGAAGCTCTCACATTTGGTTGAGGCTTTAAACAGGATCCATTGGACCAGATCTCCACCCTAAAAAATTACTTTTCCCCAATGTGTTACAGTGCCAATTCTGAAGAAGGAAAAACTAAAATGTATTGGTGAATTACAAAGAGAACACACACACACACACACACACTCCCTTCTAACCCTGCTGGAGCAGGTGATTGGACTAGAATAGATATCTCATTATCTTTCTCCTCCCTCTCTTCCTCCCTCCTCCTTTATTTCTTTTTCTTTCTGTCCCTTCCTTCCATCCACCCCTTTCTTTGTCCCTTTTTCTTTCTTTCCCTTTTCTCTTTCTCTTCTTTCTTCTCTCTTTCTCTCTTTCTCTCTCTTTCCTTTCTCTTTCCCTCTCTCAGGCTCACCCCATTGACTTCGTGCACCGCTCCGTTCGGACTTGCTTGGGCAGGTGCCTCCGGTGCAAGAGGCTCAATGGGGTGGACCTGCAGGGCCTCACTCTGAACACGGTGGCGGCGGGGTGTTTGAAAAGGAGAGCAAAGCCACTCTGCCTTTGCTCTCCTTTCCCAACACTGCGTTCGTGGCGAGGCCCCGCCACCCCAAACACGGCGGCGGCGGGATGTTTGAAAAGTAGAGCAAAGCCACTCTGTCTTTGCTCTCCTTTCCCAACACTGCGTTCGGGGCAAGGCCCCGCGGGATCACCCCGTTGAGCTCCTTGCACCGGAGCGTGCAAGTCAATGGGGTGATCCTGCGGGGCCTCACCTCGAACGCGGCGGCAGCAAGATTTTTTCTCACCCCTGAATTGTGCCCTGCTGCTCGCCTCCAGCGCCCTCCCTGCCAGCCCCCTTTGCCTCTCAGTGCCCCCCTAAGGCATCCCACCACCCCCTGGGGGCGGTACTGCCCACTTTGGGAACCACTGGTCTAAGACGTTAGTTTTATTTTGCTCTATGGCTTGTGTCTGCATTATATTGAATTCCAGTATGACATGGTCACTCTCCTCCAAATTACCTGCAATTTCAAACCACCACCCCTTCTATAATTTCATCTCTGCCAGTAAGAATTTAGATCACTATAGGAGACCCCTAGTTCCCTCTTCTACCTTTTGGATGACAAAGTTAGGAATCTAATGGAATTTAAGGACAGGGAATTTAAGACAAGGCTGTCAAACTGGCGGCCTGCGGGCCAGATGCATCACATGCAGGCCACGCCTACCCCAGCTCCGCAAAGGGGGGAAAACGTCACGAAACGTCATGCGATGGCAATGTGACATGGCAAGTTCGACATCCGTGCTTTAAGACAAGATTGATCAGCCATTTGTCAGGAATGATATAAGGCATATGAGAAGGAGATTGGACTAGAAGACCTCCAAGGTCCGTTACAACTCATAACTTATTCTGTTATGGACTTGCTATTCTCTTGGCAACAAAATTGGACTGATTCTGCCACTAGTCCTTTTCTGGGATCTTTGTTTTTTTAACTTCCATGTCTTGCCAATAAGCACGGTATTTTCTATTGGTGCCGCATTCTTGTATTAACCAGGTTCAACTGTTCTTTAAAAAAAAAAAGCTATTGAGAACCTTGGGATGTTCAGTTGTGTAGGTAGTCCTCGCTTACCATTTGTTCCCTGAGCCTTTAAAGTTACAGTGACACTATAAAAGCAGGTGTACACCTGGTCCAGAAATCTGTGTTCATCAGTGACCTGAACAAGTCAGCACTTCCTGTGGTTATGAAATTGCAGGAAGAGGAGAGACACCGACTTGGGTTCTGCCAACCGTTGCACATTTATGATGGCTGCAGCATCTCACACTCAGGATCCCTATTTGTGAGCTAGATTCTGACACGCAAAATTAGTGGGAATGCTGGCAGGAAATTGCAAGTTGCAGTTTGTGAAATTGCCTTTAAGAACCCACAGGGATTTGCTTAACAATGGCAGAGGAACAGATGTAAATTGGCACTGTTATGTGACATCAGGCTTCAGGACTGGCTGCTTAGTGACACAGAAGCCAGTCCCAATTGCACTCAGTAACTCAGGACTGCTTGAATTGGGATGTCACCAGACTGTAGGCAGTATTTTCTACTCTTTATTTGCAGCTGAGGACTTTCATGAGCAAAACTGGTGCTTCAAATCTTGCAGAGGCTTTAGGCAACATTTCATCAGTTAAAGCCCCCACATCTCTTAAATTTAGCTCAGAAGGTTTGACTGTAACCCTTTTGGGACATTTTGTCAGGCTGAAAACTCATGGAGCTTCCACATATATTCATTTGCAGGTTTGTATCCGTATTTCTTGTTAGAGTTTGCAGCAGAAATTCAAGTCCAGAAAACACACAGATGACTGACTCAGCAGGATTCATTAAACTTCTTTTTATATAAAATAATATGGGTAAAGTTTACAATACCATTTGTAGTGTCTTTCAACGTAACATAAGCAAAAAACATAAGCAGCAGCAGTTTAGAGGAGAACAGTTTCAGGAAGCAAGCAAGTTAGTTTTTCTTTCACTTTAGAGCTGAGCACAGAACAGAGATAAACCACGTCCAGATTCTCTTTTTAAGTTTCAGCCCCCAATTCAGCTCTCATTGGTTGACCTTGTTACTAAGTTTTATTCCAGTTCATGAATATACTCTGACATTTCTTTCTGAATGTATACATCTACAATTATATAATCTATCCCCAGTACATCCAGATATATTTGATGATAACCCCTTGCAGTGCTAAGAATTTGTGACTGACCCAAGTCAACAACATAATTTCATGGTTGAATAGATATCTTGGTAGTCTTCCATGTTTCAAATGAATCATAATTAATGTAAGAGGTTATTCTAGCATGTGACATGTTTCTTTTTCACTGTAATGTATTTTTTTTCACATCTTCTCCAACCATTTTATACACAATTAAAGTTACACTTTTCTTTGAAACTTGTAGAGAAAGAGGATGGCAATAAGAACACTCTGGACAACTGAGAATAACAAGCAACGTTGAAAAGGAAATCAAAACGTTGATCCAGAAATCAAAATATATTCAATTTCCTTCAGAAAACCACCCAATTTTCCTTCTCCAGCAGCTGATAGACAAAAGAGAGAAATCTAACATGAGATTTTGAGCGGGAAAAAGGAGAGTATACGAAAGCAACTCAAGGATACATTGCATGAAAGATCAAGGAATATTATTTTTCATTCAGAAAAAGACTGAAATATCTGGAAGTTAGGGGGGAGGAAAAGGTCTTATTGGGCACAGTGCATAGGGCAAACAATGTTGCAGGCCTTGCTCTGGGAAGAAACGAACAGCTTGAATCAAAGCACTACTGAATAAGGGATCATCCATACTTTTGACCTCAAGAATATCAGTTGTAGAAAAGCTCCATAGATCTGCTTATTGTAGGAAAAGCACAGATTGCAAATCATAGCTGATTAAGCAAGATCTAAACTGGAGAAAAGCCATATAAATTATCTGAATATGACAAAAGATTTAGTCAGAACAGCTCCCTTGTGGTTCATGGAACAACCCACATAGGGGAGAAGCCATACGAGTGCTTCCGATGTGGTGAATATTTTAGTGAGCATGGCAACATGGTGATACATCACAGGACACCTATCACATAAGAGTGTCCAGATGGTGTGAAAGTTTCATTGGAAATTACCACCTCACAAGACAACACAAGAGAGAAACCCTTTGAATGCCCTATCTGTGGGAAAGGTTTTGGTCTGAATTGCCACTCATGAGATACCAGAGGACTCACACGGGGAAAAAATACATTTGAATGTCCTTTCTGTGGAAAAGATTTCAGTTACAATTCCAGCCTGCTGGCACACCAGAGAACTCACGCGGGATAGAAACCCTTTGAATGTACTGATTGTGGGGAAAGTTTCAGTCGGAATTATAAGCTGGTGACACAGCAGAGGATTCATACAGGAGAGAAACCATTTGGAATGTCCAGATTGTGGGAAACGTTTCAGTGAGAATTCCAACCTGATGAAACACCAGAGAACTCACACAGGAGAGAAACCATTTGAATGTCCTGATTGTGGTAAAAGTTTCAGTCAGAATTCCAACCTGGTGAAACACCAGAGAACTCACACAGGAGAGAAACCATTTGAATGTCCTGGTTGTGGGAAAAGTTTCAGTTACAATTCCAGATACACCAGAGGATTCACTCTAGGGAAAAACCATATCAGTGTCCAGATTGTGTGAAAAGTTTCCTTTGGAATTTTGAGCTGTTGAGACACCAGAGGACTCACACAGGAGAGAAACCATACAAGTACCCAGACTGTGGGAAAGATTTCAGTACTAAGGATAGCCTTATAAATCATGCCCTTATACACACAGGGGAGAAAACATTTAAGTGCCTTGAGTGTGGACGGTGCTTCAGGAAACATTCCACCCTTATTGCACCCTTATCCTAAAGTGATGAGTGATGGCCTAATGTGATGAGTGTAGAAAAGGCTTGAATTTTAAGTCCAGCTGAGAAATTGACTCTTATTTGACTACAAAGAATTACAAGAGAGAGGATTTTAAATTGATCAGTGGTTATACCTCCAAATCCATAGTAGATATAAACAAGATAATAAAGATTTCGGAATGTATAACAAACTCCAGCACTTAGATAAAATTTTATTAGGATCAAACAAAAAAAATATAACTAAATTTTACAAATACTGGAAGTAGAACTAGAACAAGAGATAGTCAAAGGAAATATGATAGCTTGGAGCAGGACTGTCAGACGGAGTATTACATTAACAGAATGGGAAAGGATTTGGAACAGAAACAACAAGATCACAAAATCGGCAGCTTATAAAGAAAACGCATACAAAATGTTTTACAGATGGCACCTTCCCCCTTCGAGGTTGGCGAAGATGCACCCCAACACGAGTCCAAAATGTTGGAAATGTAAAAGTATAGATGGAACCTTTTTCCACATGTGGTGGTCATGTAAGGAAACCCAGAAATACTGGCAAAGAGTTAGAAAATGGCTAGAGGAGATAACCAAAGAACAAATTGAATATAAACCAGAGTCCTTCCTATTAGGGATTTTTGACAAACAATTATTAAAAAAGATGAAGTATATAATAATACATATCTTAACAGCAGCCAGGCTAGCATTTGCTCAGTGCTGGAAACTACCCCACATACCTACAGATCAGATGATCATCCAGAAAATTTCAGATTGTGCAGAAATGGACAAACTAACCCTAGCCCTAAAAAACAAAGAGTCTTCAATATATTACAACAACTGGAATTCCTGGCACAAATGTTTAGACCAAAGATAGATCGTGTATTATAAGGTATAAAAAAA
>NW_020718379.1:0-21271 GCF_900518725.1 Notechis scutatus
ATTCTATTCTATTCTATTCTATTCTATTCTATTCTATTCTATTCTATTCTATTCTATTCTATTCTATTCTCAGCACAATCGCTGTTGATCTATGTCACCGAGACAAGGAACTCCAAGGAAATTTATTATTTTGTAGTCCTTGAAATACAACTATTCCTTTAATGACTATGGGTAATCCTCAACCTACGACCACAAGTGAGCCCAAACTTTCCGTTGTTAAGTGAGGAGATTTGTCGAGTTTTGCCCCATTTTGCAACTTTCGTACCACCGCTGCTAAGTGAATTCATGGAAGTTGTTAAACTAGTGACACGGTTGTTAAGTGAATCCATCTTCCCCATAGACTTTGCTTGTCAGAAGCTCCCAAAAAGGGGTTCACGTGACCCCGGGACACTGCAACCATCATAAATATGAGTTCAGTTGCCAATTCGTCTTAATTTGGATCATGTGACCATGGGGAGGCTGCAACGGTCGTAAGCATGAGAAACAGTCATGAGTCACTTTTTTCAGTGCTGTTGTCAGGGTTCCAAGTAATACACCCTTTTAATGGTCATTAAATGATCTGTTGTAAGTTGAGGACTGCTTGTATGTTTTTGTTGGTGCTGCGAATGTATCACCGGTGTGAGGAAAAAAAGAAAGAAAGAAATTACAGGGTCTATTTTCCTACATTGCAAGTAAGTTCAGATTGTCTCGAGTTACAACCGTAAAGGAGCCTGCGTGTTACGGTTGTTAAAACAGGTCGGTCACATGACACACCCAATTTTTTGCAAAGTTTGTTCAGCAAATGCTGCAGTCCTTAAGCGAACCTATGATTCATTAAGGATGCTCTTTTGCTGAAAACCCAGAAATCAGTGCCAATTTCCAGCAAAACCATAAAAAAACAAGGTCATGTGACCGTGGAAAGCTGCAAACATCTGTAAAAGCAGCCATGTTGCTGAGGGCCTGAGGCGCAGTCACATGACCATCTGTGACAGTCAGAACTTTGGATCAGGGTTGTAAGTCCCCTTTTGTCAGATAGGTCATAACTGTCAGGCCCCTGTTGGAGTCTGAATCTGAGGAGGAAGATGAACAGCTGACAGGGAGTGAGAGCGTGGCTCTGTTGTCTGTGAAGGAAACTGGGGAAGGGCAAAGTCCGGCTGGGCAGAGCAGGGGAAGAGATAGAACAAGGGAGAGGGAGTTCAGAGGAAGACCCAGCTCCCCCCCTCTTCCTAGGACATGCAGGGAGGAATGGAGAAGAGAGCAACGTGGGTTGGGTGGCTTACGGGGGAGGAAAGGGCCCTGATTCCCTTCATTAGCCACAGCTGGGGAGTAAATGTTCCTAAATTAAAGAAATGCATACTGAGAGCGGCAGCTGCTGGGAACAAACGTGAGTTTATCTTGTGTTGAATTTGGTTATCAGCGTTCCTGGCATCCTCCCAACCATGTTGAGTTATTGCCATGCCTTCACATCTGAAATTCTTGCTCCTGCCCCGCCAAACTAATTACCTCATTTTGCCTTGATTGGACTTATAGTTACAGTTTTTGTTGACCACAATTTGGACTTGATTCTCTGCAAACAAAGGCTGTCCCTGAGAGAGTTTTTCTCCAGCCCAGAAGGTAACCTGGACATTAAGGGCAAAGTTGGAGCTAGGAAGGGGATTCCTACTGATTATCTGACTGTGTTGCCTTGGTGCCATGCCCCTTTGGGTCATCACATTAACTCTGAACGGTTGTTAAGCGATCTGTCGTAAGTTGAGAACTGCCTGTATGTCCTGGCCTGTTGGAAACTAGTGGTGACAAAAATCTTGACTCTTCTTAACATGCTAGCTTTTATATTTGAGGGTTTATCAGGGAGAAAGGACCTGAGTGATGCCGTGGCCTAGACGTGGAGCTCTCGCCTCACAATCAGGAGGCTGTGAGTTCGATCCTAGGGAGAGGCAGATATTTTGTCTCTCTGAGCACAATGAGAATATATCTGCTGGGAAAAAAACCCTCTGCATTGGTAACAGGAAGGGCATCCGGCCATTAAACACTCTGCTAGCTCCATTCAGTTGCCCAGACTTTACCCGTCAAGGGATTATGGGTTGATAAAAGAGGATGATGATGATTAGGGAGACGAAGGACCTGAACTTGCAACCTGCTATCAAATGGTACTGCTTGCGAACAGTTTTTGTGCCTCGTTCCATGTCCGTGTGGAAAAAAAAACACCCTCAAAATCCTCCAATTGTCTTGGTATCTGGTGAATCATGCATTTTATGGAGGAAAGAGGAATTAAAAAAAGAAAAGGAGAACGGGGCAAGAGAAAATTGAATAAATCAAATTTCCTGGGACAAATAGCCTAGGCCAAAAGGCAGTTTATCCTTTCGATGGCGCACTTCTCCAGATTTCGCAGCGCAAGACTCAGCTAACATCTGCACACAAAAATGCCTAGTTTTGGGGAAAATGCACAAGGAAGTATGGGTTTCTCGTTCTCTCTCTCTCTCTCTCTCTCCTGGAACTGCTTGTAAAATGTGCCTTTTAGGGGAAAATGTTCCCCATTTAAATGCAAATGTCGGACTATTTCGAACAAGAAAATAGGTAGCCAAAAATATCAGGAGGAGAAGTATGACTGGGAACACATTAGAAAATGACATGGCCTGTAGAATGGCAGAAAGCCACTTGTAGATTTGGGATGAGTCAAAACTGGAACCTCGTCCTGGAGGAAAGACCAGAATAACAGAATAAGAGAATAACAAAGTTGGAAGGGAATTTGGAGGTCTTCTAGTCCAACCCACCCTATATCATGACTAAATTAATAAACCAGCAAGATACTGTGGATATAATATACTTAGATTTCAGCAAGGCATTCAACAAAGTAGACCACAACTTACTTTATGGTAAGCTAGAAAAAAGTGGGATAGATAGCACCACCACCAGATGGACTCGCAACTGGCTGGCAAACCATACTCAACGAGTAGTCTTTAATGGGTCTAAGTCTACATGGAGGGAAGTAAGCAGTGAGGTGCCACGAGGCTCCATCTTAGGCCCAGTACTTTTCAATATCTTCATTAACAACATAGATGAGGGAATAGAAGGGGAACTTACCAAATTTGCAGATGATACTAAGCTGGCAGGAATAGCTAACACCCAAGAAGATAGGCTCAAGATCCAGATGGATCTTGACAGACTAGAACACTGGGCCGTATCTAACAACAGCCATTTCTGTCCCCGTAGCACAGAGACCTCCGATTCACCTTTAATTAGGATAATATTAGCCAGCATCATTCCCCAAACCGAGTCAATGTGGAAACCAAAAGGGAATGAACATACAACGGCCTAAAGGGAAGTTCCTTCCTTTAAAAAAAGCAATCAGTTTGTCTTTGGGAAACACACACACACACACAAAAAGATTTCTATCTGTAAAAAAATGAAAAACGCACCTCCGTACGCGCACACCGACACCGAGAGCAACCTGGATTAAACTGTCACTCAGATTCTCAATCTATCCAGACAGCCCATCCGCATCTCTCCA
This sequence comes from Notechis scutatus, assembly GCF_900518725.1. Next base: position 3,488 of record NW_020718379.1, read on the forward strand.
GGCAGCAGTTATCCCAACGGGAATGTGATATTCTTGTCACAATCCGAGAACACAATTGGCACAGTCTGACCGGCCACTTTGATTAGAGTCTGCCAGGACAGATGTCCACAGCAGGTTATCCAAAGAAGCCCATCTTCTGCTAACCGCTTGCTCCCCGCCATGGAGCAAAGGTCAAGAGAGCCCCTCCGGATCTTGGAGTCGGAGCACGGAGCAGATTTTTTTTTGCCCGGCCAAGTTGGCGAAAACAGGGGCCCGTCTCCCTTTGAAGGCCGCCAGGGTTAGAATGGATAAAATAAACAGACATTTATCCGTGGGCCGCAACGTTGTGTGATCCAGCCAAAGAGAGAGAAGGGAGGAAGAATAATTGAGATTTTAATTTTTTTTTTTTACTTTTATCTATTTCTATCTCTATCTCTATCTCTATCTCTATCTATCTATCATCTATCTATCTATTTATCTGCGAAATACCACTCATGCATCATCACAAAATCTCCAGAAACGTAAAGCCTACAAACTTGAAATTTGGCACGTATGTTCCTGTTGGCTTCTAGGTGCTCACTAAGAAAGGATTTTTTGAAATGGCCATCAGAGCATTAGTATTTCCTATATTATTATTAACATGCTCTGATGCTAAGGAGTTCTACTCCCCTTCCCCACCTGAAAAGAAATCTGCTCCAAATGCAAAACACAAGCAGAGGAGAAGAGTTTCAGTTTTAGTTTCACAGCCGCAACCAGCTTTAGTACAGAACAGTTGAACTAAGCCACGCCCAGGCTCCTTGCTGTCTCCTTCTTGCTCACACAGCAAATACTGTTTCAGTTTCCAAACAGCCCTCAACTCTCTCACACACTGACAGAACGCTAGCCAGATGAAAACCGATGGATGCTGGTAGGCAGAGGCACAATTCACGCTCCCCTTATTTTCCTCCCCCAACTATATAGTTTCGTAACGAAGCACGGGTATCGAGCCAGTTTATATGAATAATCGATGCCAGCAATGAAGAACAATGGACGAAAACTGACAATTGCAAACAATAAGCCCCAGAGGAAGGTATGGGGAGTCCTCAACTTATGGCCACAATGGTGCTTAAAATTTCTGTGGCTAAATGAAACCTGTGTTAAGGGAGCTTGGCCTCATTTTACAACCTTTCTTGCCACAGTGGGTAAGGGAATCACTGTGGTTGTTAGGTTAGTCACACGGTTGTTAAGTGAATCTGGCTTCCCCATTAACTTTGGTTATTGGAAGGTCGCAAAAGGGGATCTCCTGACCCCAAGGCACTGAGACCATCATAAATACGGGTCAGTTGCCAAGCATCTGAATTTTGATTCATGGGGCTGCTGCAATGGTCATAAGGGTGAAACAGTCATAAGTAATTTCTTTCAGTTCTGCTGTAATTTTGGTCACTAAATGAACAGTTGTAAATCAAGGAGTACGTGTGTGTTTTGGTTGGTGCTGTGAATGTATCACCGGTGTCAGAAAAAGAAAAAAGAAATTATAGTTTGTGACCTTTCTTGCTACAGTTTGTCTTTCTTTCTTTCTTTCCTTCCTTCCTTCCTTCCTTCCTTCCTTCCTTCCTTCCTTCCTTCCTTCCTTCCTTCCTTCCTTCCTTCCTTCCTTCCTTCCTTCCTTCCCTCCCTCCTTCTTCCATTTTTTCTTTCTGTCAACTAAGTGAGATAATTAAGTGTGTTTTGCCCCGTTTTATGACCTTTCTTGACATGGTTGTTAAGTGAATCACTGCAGTGGTTAAGTTAGTAATACGGTTGTTAAGTGAATCGGGTTTCCCTGTTGACTTTGCTTGTCAGAAGGTCGCCAAAGGGGATCGTATGAACTCGGGACATGGCAACCGTCGTAGATATGAGTCGGATGCCAAGTGTCTGGATTTTGATCGTGTGACCATGGGGATGCCTCAGTGGTCGTAAGTGTGAAAAACGGTCGTTAAGTCACTTTTACAAGACTACCTTCATTGTGTGTTGGAGAAATTAGGAGAAATGCGCAATTGCCTTGATTTAGAGGTTGAAACTGATATTTTTCGAATGCTGCGCGCACAAAGCTCCCACTCACAGAACTGGTTGTTAAACCGGTTGCAGCCCACCAACTGGAGGGCGGTGGCCGCTAACTTTCTGCAATCCCTATAACTCGAAAGTAAAATACATTTTTAAAAATTTATTTTAAACGTTTCCGGTCCCGATTGTGGCCGTACATAACCTGGACTGCCTGTATGCAACTCCTGATAACAGATCATCAGAGTTGGAAGGGACCTTAGAGGTCATCTAGTCCAACCCCTTCTATCCAAGCCTTGGATTTACCAGGGGCTCCGTCAAAAGAGAGTCCGGCCCTCTGAAGTGGCTGCAAGGAAGATGGGCTCCCCCAAACGCAGAAGTGGGGTGACTGAGTTGGGTTTGGGGTGCTTGCCTTTCCACCTCTTTGAGAGCCCCGCTCTTTGGCCTTCAGAGAAAAAGTGGGGTGCATTCGATCCATCAAGCCACACAACCCCAGTGCGTCCTGGCTGGCGCCCCAAGGGTGCCTCAGTGAGCAAGGCCGACAGAAGGCAGGAAAGAAGAAACAACAAACTGCCCTGGGCTAAAATGTTGTTTTTTTTTAAGGAAGAAAAAATGAAAAAAAAAAAAAAGAGAGAGAGAGAGAGAAAATGCTGACTTTTGTCACCTGGTGCCGACTAAATTTTCACTTGCTGCATGTCTGTTCTCTCTGCATGCTATGACATGTCACCATTCCCCAGCTCTGCAGGACAACATGTATTTGATTTTTCATTTCTTTTTCCTTTTTGATCACCCGATAATCTCCCCTCTCCTCCTTTCTTGTCAGGTGGAAATGAGTGTCCTGCCTCTTCGGCTCCCCATAATATTCAGCGATGGGAACATCGAAGGGTTAGGGTTGTTTTTTTTCCCCCCCTTCGTGCCATTTCCACCGCAGGTTGCTTTGATTAGCAATTATTTTCCCCCGATATTAAAAGCCAAGTTGCAAAGAATTATTTATGTGTCCCTTATGTTTTATTTGCCTCTGCCCCCCCCCCCCCCCCCCCCCCCCCCCCCCCGGCTTCCTGTCGGAAGCTTATTAAAAAGGAAGGCTGAAAAAAAATGTGACAAATTAGCAATTTATTTCTGTCACTTCGGTCGCTCGGAGTGGAGGCTGAAAAATGGGTTGCAGGCACAAGGCATTATGGCTTGCAGGTGGTCCTCGACTTACAACCACTTTCAGCCCCAGATTGCCATTGCTAAACAAGGTGGTTGTTAAGTGAGGTTTGCCCGATTTTATGACCCTTGCTCGCCAGAGTTGTTAAGTGAATTGGTTGCATTTTTTTTCTCTCTGCCTGGTTAGTAACGATGGTTGTTAAGCGAATCTGGCTTCCTTTGTGACTTTGCTTGTCAGAAGGTCACAAAAGGGGATCGCAGGATACTGCAACCGTCGTAAATATGAATTGGTTGCCAAGCCATCAGTATATGCTGGTGTCAGGGTTCCAAGTAATACACCCATAGCAAGCAGAACTCCGAGGCAAGTAGGTTGCTTAAATAACAACTTTATTAGATGTATCATGTTGGCACAAACTGGTGAAAACTGACTCTGAAGATTCCCGCGGTTTTCACCTAATTAAAAGTAAAAAGTTTTCCCTTCTTTCCCAGAGGTGGTATTCAACAGGGTTCTGACCAGTTCTGGAGAACCGGTAGCGGAAATTTTGAGTAGTTTGGAGAACCGGCCAATCCCACCTCTGACTGGCCCCGCCCCCGTCTCTTCTCTGCCTCCCATCGAGTCCCAGCTGATTGGCTGGGTCTTCTTTGGTTGCCCTGCACAGGAAAACGGAGCTGGAAAGCAGGATAGTGGGGTGGGGAGGGAATGGGGATTTTGCAGTATCCTTCCCCTGCCACGCCCACCAAGCCACACCACGCCCACCAAGCCACACCCACAGAACCAGTAGTAAAAAAATTTGAATCCCACTGTTAGGGATATACACCCTAGCAGAACCTGCACGGCAGTCAGGCAGGCAGGCAAATATGTGAGATAAACGTTGTTGTAGTTTACACTCAGTAAAACAGATACAATGTGCTAGTTAAATAGTTTATTCCAGTAATAGATTTGTAGCATAGTCAAAACAGTCCATATATCATACACTAATTCAGTCAGTCCGGGGATTAATCAGTTGCAAAGTCCAGTGTCGAAAAAGAGGTCAGTAAATTTACAATATCAGTCCAGTAATATATCTCTTTGCAGTAGAGATATGAAGAAGTCAAACCTCTTTTCTTCCTTCAGCAACAGCAGAGAACACGCAGTTAACAATCCATCATCGTCAGCAAGCAATCCAGTAAGCCAACAAACAATCAAGTTCTCTTGCTCCCTCTTATGGCGATTTACAGCCGCACCCAAAATTACATGCTTTGCAGTTAAAGTGACACACACTTAAATTCACTATCATAGTTTATATATATTATTTTACCCAAACTACGTTAGGTAACCATGTTATTCCTAACACCCACCACTGATTCACCCCCATGATGTCAACTAAAAAAATACTTCTTTGGCCTATTTAGTTGCCACTGAACTGGTAGCGTACCACCACTGGTCCAATCTCTTAAAGATGAGGTTCAGAGGTTAAATGAATCTTTTTGCTTTCCATTTCTTTCTTCAGAAGCACTTTTATTCTCCTGTTGAATTCTGGAGCTTTCTTTCTCCCTTGTTTGGTTCACCTCTGCCCCTTGGAAAACTTAAAGAGTCCGTTGGCACTAACGATCCAGCCAAATCCACCTTGCAATTTCTGAGAATGTGTTTCCTCAAAAGAAGCGTTGGGTTTTTCCTCCTTTATTTTCAGGGTGCGTGAGAATTGCTTTTCTCTCTCTTTTTAATGATGTTTTAAAGCTTTTATTCCTGAAGAGAAAAGATTGGGGTTGGTGTTATCTATTTTTCCCTACGCTTCTTTCGCAGGCAATTCTTTCTTCTTCCCAGGGCCTTTCCTTGCGGGGTTTAATCGAAGCATGAGAATCCAAGAAGACCACAGACCAGGAGTGAGATGATTGTGCAAGGGGGAAAAACAGGACCAAACTAAGCGTGAAAACACCTCCACTCTCCTCTCTATGCCTTTACCAAAATTCTCCTCTGCAAAAGAAATGTGAAAAATTCACTTTTATTGAGCTGAATGGAGGAAAGGAAAAAAATAAATTAACAGGGTCATTTCAATTTTGATAAATTGCAACCGCTTGAAGCTGGTGGTGGGTTAAGTCAAAATAGAGGATGTAATAAAAGCCATGGCTTCATGAACAATATTGGGTGATATTAAGTTGGTTATTCAGAGTTGCGGCTGAGTTTCCACAATCTTTACAAAAAGGCTGGAAGGGGGAAATTTCATAAAGTATTCTCTGTTGTGTATGTGTGAAATTCTCTACTCGATAGAGATGTCTGAAAAAAGCAGAGTTCTTCAGATAATTCCTCTGGACTTCCTTTTCTGGAGATTTGCATTGGCTTTAAAATATAGTAAGTGGAAGAATGAATGAATGAACGAACAAACGAATGAATGAATGAATGAATGAATGAATGAATGAAATAATGTTCCAGAGGTGCTTTTTCAAGAGGCAACTGGACTTTCTGTTTTTCTTTGAAGATGTTTCACTTCTCATCCAAGAAGCTTCTCCAGAGCTGAAGAAGCTTCTTAGATGAGAAGCAAAATGTCTTTAAAGAAAAAACAAGAAAGTCCAGTGAAACACTTAAGTGTTAAGTGAATCACTGCAGTGGTTAAGTTAGTAATAACTCTAGAGAACAACCAAATAAGCCCATCAGAAAGCAGGACAGCTGGTCGCGTAAATCCTTCCATTTCTCACCATCCAGTCAGAGCCGAAGAAGCTTCTTGGGTGAGAAGTGAAATGTCTTTAAAGAAAAACCAAGGAAGTCCAGTTGTCTCTTGAAAAAGACCTTTGGGACAACCATGACCTGGAATGACTGAGAATCTCCATAGACAAATGAATGGAAGAAGGAAGGAAGGAAGGAAGGGAAGGAGGGAGGGAGGGAGAGAGGAAGGAATGATCCCTCTTACAACAATATCCTTTCTTTTCTGGAAAAGTTTTGCATTCACTCTAAAATCTAATAAGTGGGAGATGGAATGAATGAATGAATGAATGAATGAATAGCAATAGCAATAGCAATAGAATAGCACTTACTTATATACTGCTTTACAGCTTTCTCTAAGCGGTTTACAGTATCAGCATATTACCCCCAACAATCTGGGTCCTCATTTTACCGACCTCGTAAAGATGGAAAGCTGAATCAACTTTGAGCCGGAATTCTATTTCTAGAGTCTGGTTCTTTCAAACATGCCCTATACCCTCATCTTATTTCTCATAATAGCACTAGCAATAACCCTTAGAATTATATACCGCTTCACGGTGCTTTTCAGCCCTCTCTAAGCGGTTTTACAGAGTCAGCCATCTTGCCCCCAACAATCTGGGTCCTCATTTTACCCACCTCAGAAGGATGGAAGGCGGAGTCAACCTTGAGTCAGTCAGGGTCGAACATCTGACTGTGGGCAGAGTTAGCCTGCCGCACTCCCACTTTGGCAAAATATGTGTTACCATTTAATGCAGTGGTAATCAACCTGGTCCCTACCGCCCACTAGTGGGCGTTCCAGCTTTCATGGTGGGCGGTAGGGGTTTTGTCCCCTACTTTATAAATCACCATTACTGTGGAATCGGTGGGCGGTTAGGGAAAATTTTTACGACTAACAGAGATACAAAAGTGGGCAGTAGGTATAAAAAGGTTGACTACCCCTGATTTAATGTATCTTAACGACCAGTTGCTATCAAGTGCTTTTTAATATGACCTTGAAATCTGCAACAGAACAGCTGAAGGTGCAAAGCAACTGTGCTTGGGGTTGTAGACATATAAATATACAGTCCATTGTTACCCCGTGCATTTTTTCAGGACCTATCGTTTAAAAAAAAGAACTTACAATCTATTAAAAACAAATGCACATCCATTTTCCTCTGTAATTTTCCCTTCCTTAACAAATCATTTTGGATATAACTTCTAATGCTATTCTTGGTTGGATAAATTTCCCCAGGGTAGGTTTTTTTTTTTTTTTTAAATGTAACTTCTCCAGTCTAAACTCTTCCTTTTTTTAAAGCAATTGACCCATCCATCAATCTAACCTGAACCAACCCACCAACCATCCATAATGACTGTTCTGTTTTCATGGAGAACTTTACAACACCCCCCCCTCCCTAGTCTTTGTCCAGAGGGGGGGAGGTAGTGGGTGGGCTTTGGCAGGTTTTTATTCAGAGAAAAACCAGATTCTTCTGTAACAGGAAAATCTATTGCAATTGTTGTGTGCTTTAGGGCAGGGGTGTCCAACTTTGGCAATTTTAAGACTTGTGGACTTCAACTCCCAGAGTTCCTCAGCCAGCTTAAAGTTGCCAAGGTTGGACACCCCTGCTTTAGGGCTTCCGATAGAATCTGGCAGTTCTTTTCAAAAACACATTGAATAGAATTCTTTATGGGCCAAGTGTGATCAGACGCACAAGGAATTTGTCTCTGGTACATAAGCTCTCAGTGTACATACAATCTGTAAGTGATAAATCACGATCATCATCATCGTAAAAGTATATTCATCATGAATCGTAAGATACAACACTTAGTGATAGTCATAGGATACTAAATAAGCAATCAACATAAGTCATACTAGGAAACTAAAATAAATAAATTGTAAAGATACAAGCAGCAAAGTTACAGTCCTAAGTAGAAAAGGAGATAGGTAATAGGAAGGATGAGAAGAAGAATAGTAATACAGTCTTCGTAAATAATTTGACAGTGTTGTGGGAATTAGTTGTTTAGCCGAGTGATGGCATGGAAGGGAAAACATGTCCTTGTGTATAGTTCTTCTGGTATGCAGTGCCCTATAGCGTCATGCAGGAAGTCCTCGACTTACAACCATTTAGTGACCGTTCGGAGTTACGACGGCACTGAAAAATAAAGAACAGATAATCAGACCTTGTAGGTCATCTAGTCCAACCCCCAGCCCAAGCAGGAGATCCTACACCATTTCTGACAGATGGCAGTCCAGTCTCTTCTTGAAAGTCTCAAGTGATGATGCTTCCACGACTTCTGAAGGCAACTTCTGTTCCATTGGTTGATTGTCCTCACTGTCAGAAAATTTCTCCTTATTTTCAGGTTGAATCTCTCCTCGATCAGTTTCCATCCATTGTTCCTTGTCTGGCCTTTGGGTGCCTTGAAAAATAGCTTGACCCCCTTCCTCTCTGTGGCAGCCCCTCAAACATTGGAACATTGCTATCCTGTCTACCCTGGTCCTTCTGTCATGCCCCTGGTGGAGACTGACTCTGAGGAAGAGGAGGAACAGCCGACAGGGAGTGGAAGTGTGGCTCTGGAGGTTGTGGAGGAGGCTGGGGAAGGGCAGAGGCCGGCTGAGCAGTCAGAGGAGGACCCAGGCCCATCCCCTATCCATCTTAGGGTAGGGAGGAGAGGATAAGGGAGAGACATGGTCTACTCGGGAGGAGAGGGCCTTGACTGTCTTCATGGGCTGCAGGTGTGACAACTAAATAAGAGTACGGACCTACGTACTGGCGAACACTGGAAACAAAGCCTGTAAATATCTCTAGTTTATAGATCCTCTCAGAGTTTGGCTTCCTTCCCAGTGTGTGTTATCTGTGGACATCCTCCAGCCCTTATCTTGCCTGGTTTGTGTTGCTTTTTCCCTTCTTGTTGTAACTGTTTGTGTGGGAGTTTTTTTGTCTTCAATCAAGAACATTCAGAGCTTGGAAGCAAAATGGAGGAATAAAAGGGGCTTCACCTGTTTTCTGTGACTATGTTTGTTTTGTATCCCACCCTGGGTCATCACACCTTCTCTTCCCTAGACTAGCCATGCCCAGTTCCTGCAACCGTTCTTCATATGTTTTAGTCTCCAGTCCTCTAATCATCCTGGTTGCTCTTCTCTGTACTTTTTCTAGAGTCTCAATATCTTTTTTACAGTGTGGTGACCAAAACTGGATGGAGTACTCTAGGTGTGGTCTTACTAAGGCTTTATAGAGGGGTAATAGTACCTCACTTGCCACCGATCCTCATGACTATGGAAGCATCCCTGTGGTTACAGGATCAAAATTTGGGTGTTTGGTAACTGGCATGTATTTATGATAGTTGCAGTATCCCGATACCCTGTGATTGCCATTTGCAATCTTCGGACATGCAATATCAGTTGGGTGGGGGGAGTCAGATTTGTTGAACAGCCTTGCAATCACGTGAACAAAATTCAGATGCTTGGCAACTGGCATGTACTTATGACGGTTGCAGTGTCCCGGGGTCACGTGACCACCTGTGATGACAAGGCACGAAGGCCACACAGCCAGCTGAGACTTCAAACTCCCCTTTTCATGCTCCAAAATTCCCCAAACGCTCCCACGTTTTGGGCAAGTCCCAGAGCAAAGCGAAGAAGAAGGGAGGGAGAAGGAGAGAGGTAAGAAAGAGAGAGAGAGGGAGGAATGGAGAGAAGGTGTGAGAAAGAGAGGTAAAGAAAGAGAAAAAGAAAGAGGGACAGAGAAGGAGAGAGATAAAGAGAGAGAGGAAGGGAGGGAGGGAGGGAAGGAAAGAAGGTGTGAGAGAGGTAAAGAAAGAGAAAAAAGAAGGAGAGAAAGAAAGAGAGACAGAGAGAGAGAAGGAGAGAGGTAAAGAAAGAGAGAGAGGAAGGGAGGGAAGGAGAGAAGGTGTGTGTGAGAGAGGTAAAGAAAGAAAAAAGAGAGAAAGAGAGAAAGAAAAGGAGACAAAGAGAGAGACAGAGAGAATGAAGGCGAGATGTAAAGAGAGAAAGAGAGGGAGAAAGAGAGAGAAAAGGAGAGAGAGCGAGAGAGCATTTTGCAGGCGTTTTGTCGAAGGCTTCCTGAATGTCTTCAGCATATTTCTCCATATCTTTGCGGAGTCGGAAGCCGACGGTGTTTACTAGGACGGATGGGCCCGTCATTTCTATTGTGAGTCCGTGTGACATTCATTAAGTGCAACTCCAGAAGGAGAGGGTTAAGCAGCGTGGCCTTTTTCTTCTGATTTGATCATACATCAACAGGCGCTCCAGGTTAAATGCCCAGGATACGGCTTCAGATGAATAGTCAGTAAGCGGGTAGGAGATACTTCACCCTGTGCTACTTAACTCAAGGAAATGAGTCTCAAAGGTGGTGTCACTGTAAAATATGGACGCTCCACTTAGATAATCTGGGGCTTGGAAATCTCACGCGCTTCCTTTTCTTTCAGCTTTTACAACTGGCTGCACTTTCAGATGCAAAGACCGCTCCTCCCTCCCTCCCTCCCTCCCTCCCTCCCTCTCTCTCTCTCTCTCTCTCACACACACACACACATTTCCCCTCTCTGTCCCTCCCTCTCTCTCTCTCTCCCCGTCTCTCTTTCTCTATCCCACCCTCTCTCTCTTCCTCTCTCTTCTTTCACCCCCTCTCTGTCATGCTCCCTTTCTCCATCCCCCTTTATCTCTCTCCCCCTCTTTCTCTCTCTCTTCCTTTCTCCTCCCTCTCTTTGTCTCTATCTTCCCCTTCTCTTCCTCTCTCACTCACTCGCTCACTTTCTTTCTCTTCCTCCCTGCCTCTCTCTTTCACTCCTCTCTTTCTTTCACTCCCATTCTCCATCCCCCCTTTTTCTTTCTTTCTCTCTTCCCCTCTCCCTTCCTCTCTATTTCTGTCCCTCTCTCTTCCGTCTCACTCAGCCTCTCTCTTTCTCCATCCCTTTTTCTTTTTGTCACTCTCTTCCCCTTCTAGTTCTCCCCCCCCTCTTCCTCTCTCTTCCTCTCTATATGTCCCTCTCTCTTCCCCCTCTCTTTCTCCATCCCTTTCTTTTTGTATCTCTCTTTTCCTCCTTTCTCTCTCTCCCTCTCCCTTCCTCCCTTCCTCTCGTTCACTCCCATTCTCCATCCCCCCTCTTTCTTTTTCTCTTCCACTCTCTCTTCCTCTCTGTCAGCTGGTGCTCCATTCAAAACCCAAGAAAGAAATACTTAGACTCCTTTAATCAGAGAAAAGATATCTTTTACTGGAAATCAAGTGGTAGCAACAAAAGAATTCTGAATCTGAGAAAATGGGCGCGTAAGTCACATATACAAAGTAATGGCAACGTTCCCACCCCCAATAGTTCAACTGGCTCATCCAATTAAAAGTTGTGTATATCATCATGTGGGCATCTCCAGGTGGTGATGAGGCTTCTGTCCGTTGACCTTGACATAGTTTGATAAAGGGTTGCAGCTGCGCGTAGCATAGGATAGAAACCTAAGCAAGAATGTACCCCCCCTCCAGCTTATACAGTTCTGGTTTGTAACACCTCCAGCTCACTTCCCATAACCATTCCCCCGTCCTCCCCGTTACTTATGACAGCCGAAAGATGCAAAGCAAAGGGAGAAAATCTTGAAGGCTGACACACTCTCTCTCTTTCCTCTCTCCCTCTCTAATTCCCCCTCTCTTTTTCTCCACCCTTCTACCTTTTGGTTTCTCTCTTCCCTTCCTCTCTATTTCTCCCCTCCCTCCTTCCCTCCCACCTCTGGTTTTGCTACCGCCAAGAGCCAGTTCACATTCTGCCAATGGTTGCTATTTTTATGTGTAATTTATCTTTATTGCAACATCAGGGAAGAGGTTTAACCCTTGGCACAGTTGAAGGAACTCTTGGTGGCCAATTGATAAGGATTTCCATAGGTGGGGTGTGTTGTACCTGTGGGTGTGTGGGTGCGCATGAGAATGTGGGGGGGGGGAAGGGGAAGGTGTTGGAAGATGCCCTTGAAAATTGGCGGCATCAGCCGGTTAGTTTCAAATAACAGGCAGACCATGATGTGCAGGAAAGTCACAAGTAACTTGCCGTCTGCGAAGCTAGGAAGAACAGTTCACTCTCTGCTGGCTGGGGGATTCTGGGAGCTGAAATCTACGCATCTTCAGGTTGCCAAGATTGAGAAACGCGGCTTTAGGTGAAAGAGAGAAGAAGAGGCAGAAGGATCTAGGCTGGCTGAAAGAAACAGAGAGAAATACACCACTCAGATTTGGGCAGGAAAAAAATATATATGTAAGGCTCAAGGATAGGATGAGGGGGAGTTATTTTATTTATTTATTTTTGTATCCCCCCCCCCATTCTTATTTTTACAAATAACTCAAGGCGGTGAACATATCCAACATGTCTTCCTCCTCTTATTTCCCCCCCCCCCCAATAACAGCCCCTGTGAGGTGGGCTGGGCTGAGAGAAAGTGATTGGCCCAAAGTCACCCAGCTGGTTTTCATCACTAAGGCAGGATTAGAACTCACAGTCTCCTGCTGGTTGGTTCAAGGTCACCAGCCAGCTTTCATAGCCTAGAACTCAAAGTCTCCTGCAGTGATTCTCTTAAGAATCCTTACTACATTCCATGACATAACCGCAAATTTACTTTATAACGGGTAAAATTGTCTAAATATAGGATAGGATAGGATAGGATAGGATAACAAAGTTGGAAGGGACTTTGAAGGTCTTCTAATCCAACCCCTTTCTCAGGCAGCAAACCCTATACCATTTCAGAAAAAAATGGTTGTTCAATCTCTTCTTTAAAAACTTCCAGCATTCACACCTTCTGGAGGCACTTTCAGGAAATTTCTCCTTAGTTCTAAGTTGCTTCTCTCCTTGATTAGTTTCCATCTGTTGCTTCTTTTCCTGCCTTCTGTTGCTTTGGAGAATAGCTTGACTCCCTCTTCTTTGGGGCAGCCCCTCAGATATTGGAACAGTGCTATCATGTCTCCCCTAGTCCTTCTTTTAATCAAACTATTTATTTATTTTTATTTATTTATTTGATTTGTCAATTGCTTACAAGATAATAGGTATAAGTATATACATAGTTATGAATACAATAAAAAATAAAAGAAACAATAGGACAGGGATGGTAGGCGTGTTGGTGCGCTTATGCACGCCCCCTACAGACCTCTTAGGAAAGGGGTGAGGTCAATAGTAGACAGTCTAAGGTTAAAGTTTTGGGGGTTTGGGGAAGAAACTACAAAATCAGGTAGAGTCTTCCAGACATTGGCCACTCTGTTGCTGAAGTCGTATTTCCTGCAATCAAGTTTGGTGCGGTTAACCTTGAGTTTGTATCTATTGTTTGCTCTTGTGTTGTTATGGTTGAAGCTGAAGTATTCATTGACAGGTAGGACATTGCAATGTATGATTTTATATACCATACTTAGATCAGACCGGAGACGGCATAATTCAAGGTTTTCTCGACATACCCAGTTCCAGCAACCGTTCTTTATATGTTTTAGCCTCCAGTTCCTGAATCCTCTTTGTTGCTCTTCTCTGCCCGCTTTCTAGAGTCTCAACATCTTTTTCACATCGTGGCGACCAAAAATGGATGCAATATTCCAAGTGTGACCTTACCAAGGCCTTATAAAGTGGCATTAATACTTCCCGTGATCCTAATTCTATCCCTCTGTTTATGCAGCCTAGAACTGTGTTGGGTTTTTTGGCAGCTGCAGTACACGGCTGACTCATATTTAAATGGTTGTCCACTAGGACTCCAAGATCCCTCTCACAGTTACCACTATTGAGCCAGGTACCATATAGCTGTTGTTATTGTTCAGTTGCTAAGTTGTGTCCAAGTCTTTGCAACCCCATGGACCACAACATGCCGGGCCCTACTGTCGTTCACTGTCTCCTGGAATTTCCCCAAATTCATGTTCATTGCATCAATGACGCTATCTAATCATCTCACCCTCTGCTGTCCACTTCTCCTTTTGCTTTCCATAGCACTAGCAATAGCACTTAGACTATATACTGCTTCATATGCTTTACAGCCCTCTCTAAGCAGTTTTACGGAGTCAGCCTATTGCCCCCAACAATCTGGCTCCTCATTTTACCCACCTCGGAAAGGTGGAAGGTTGAGTCAACCTGGAGCCTGGTGAGATTCGAACGGCCAAATTGCAGGCAGCCGGCAGTCAGCAGAAGTAGCCTGCGGTACCGCACTCTAACCACTGCGCCATCGCAGCTCAGGGTCCCATTAGGGTCTCTTCCAATCAGTCCTCTCTTTAGGTGGCCCAAGTATTTGAGTTTCAGTGTTTAAAGGGTGAATCACGGCAATTGGAGCAAACTTTGTTAATCTGAGACCTTTCATTGCTCATCCAAGCTACTTCATCAGTCAGAGCAAAATTGGTTAGGCAGAGAGTCAAAGAGTCGTGGTAATGTACCAACTCTTGCCAAACCAACTTCGGGGATTTCTCCCCCAAATGGCTTGCAATATGACTGATGGAGTTGCTTGGATGAGCAATGAAACATTTCAGATTAACCAAGTTTGTCCTGGTTCAAACTTGAGATACTTTTGGCCTGGAGGGTTGATATTTGGGCTTTAGCTTCAGGATCAGTCAGGGTGGATTTCCTTGAGGACCGACTGACTGCATCTCCTCACAGTCCAAGGAACTTTCAAGAGTCTTCTCCAACACCCCAATTTGAAAGCCTCAAAATATGACCTCTCTGGCCACAGTCGTTAAGTGAATCACGGCAGTTATGAAGTTAGTTGCACGGTTGTTAGGTGAATCTGGCTTCCCCATTGACCTTCTTGTCTTCTCCAGCACCAACAGATATAGTGAGAAACAAACAGGTTTTGGGTTTGGCTAGTCTAGAGAAGAGGATGTGGTGGCTCAGTGGCCTAAGACGCTGAGCTTGTCCATCAGAAAGGTCGGCTGTTCGGTGGTTCGAATCCCTAGCGCCATGTAATGGAGTGAGCTCCTGTTACTTGTCCCAGCTTCTACCAACCTACCAGTTCGAAAGCATATAAAAAAATGCAAGTAGAAAAATAGGGACCACTTTGGTGGGAAGGGAAGAGCATTCCATGTGCCTTTGGCATTTAGTCATGCTGGCCACATGACCACGGAGACATTTTCAGACAGTGCTGGCTCTTCGGCTTTGTAATGGAGATGAGCACACCGCCCCCTAAAGTTGGAATTGACAAGCACGTATGTGCAAGGGGCACCTTTACCTTTACCTAGTCTAGAGAAAAGGAAGGCTAGGGGAGACATGATAGCAGTACAGTGGAACCTCTGGTCACAAACCCTAGTGACCACAACCAAATTGGGTTCCGACCAAAACATCCGCAACATTTTTGAATCAGGTCACGATTCAAAACTCGGGTGGTGATCAAACATGGTCTCGCCTGATTCCCCCTTCCACACACCCCGCCCCCCTTTTTTGGTAGGCTCATGCACAGTCAGTCTCACTTCCGGTCACAATCAATTCGGGTTACAACCGAAGTTACGGAACGAATTATGGTTGTGACCAGGTGTTCCACTCTAGTCCGGTATTTGAGAAGATGCCACAAAAAGGAAAGAGTCAATTTATTCTCCAAAGCACCTGAAGGCAGGACAGGAAGCCCTGGATGGAAACTAATCAAAGAGAGAAGCAACCTAGAACTAAGGAGAAATTCCCTAACAGCGAGGACAATTAACCAGTGGAACAGCTTGCCACCAGAAGTTGTGGGTGCTCCAACACTGGAGGTTTTTAAGAAAAGACTGGACAGCCACTTGTCTGAAATGGTATAGCGTGTCCTGCTTGAGCAGGGGGCTGGACTAGAAGGCCTCCAAGATCCCACCCAGCTTCTGTTTATTCTATTCTACTCTGTTCTGTTCTTGTCCTTGTTTCTGTTCTGTTCTATTCTATTCTATTCTATTCTATTCTATTCTATTCTATTCTATTCTATTCTATTCTATTCTATTCTTATTCTTGTTCTGTTCCTCTTCTCTTCTCTTCTCTTCTCTTCTCTTCACAGGTAAGAATCACTGCTAAATAACAAGTAAAGTAGATTTCAGGATCTGGTCTGTGGCATCCTTGGTGCTCTCTGAGCTTGGTGATTTGCTTGCAGATGTTTCATTACCAGGGGTGGGATTCAAACTTTTTAACAACCGGTTTTGTGGGCATGGCTTAGTTGGTGGGCGTGGCTTGGTGGTCATGTGACTGGCTGGGTGTGGCCAACTCAACATCACTCACATCGAGGCACGCATCTCCTCACCTGGCCTCTCATGACTGTGGGGATGCTGCAACAGTCGTAAGTGTGAAAAATGGTCATAAGTCACTTTTTTCAGTGGCATTGTAACTTTGAATGGTCACTCCACACAAGCAAAGTACCAACAAAGGAGGGGAAAAAAACTCTAGAGACGTTCCATAGACAGGAAGTCTAGTCCTGCCAAGAATGTAATAAGGGTCAACGGAGAGGCAGTTTCTGTAAGCAACACCAGAATGTTTCCTTCCTGCCTTCCTTACAGGATTAGGCCAGTAATTTCTTCTAACAGCCAGTTCTCCGAACTGCTTAGAATGCTAACAACCGGTTCTAGCAAATAGGTGCAAACCGGTAGAATCCCACCCCCGTTCATTACCCAACTAGGCAACATCATCAGTGCTCTCGTGGCTATAATTGTATCAGTGGCTATAATTGTATCATGGCGAGGCCCGTGGTGAGGATCGATGGCTATAATTGAATCACGTCGAGGACCAAAAATTACGTTGAGTCGCTCTTTATGAGGCACCTCTTGTAAATATCACCACGCAGATGTTATTTATTCATATATTGCTGTTTTGGTTGCAAGCCATGCTCAAAATGGATCAGGGACATTTTGAGCATGGCTTTGCAAAGCGAAGCCTGTCGCATAAAACAGAGCAATTGAAGATGTTTACAAGGCAATGCAATTATAAGCAATCTTGCAAACATTAATGCAAATACAGGTAAAATTAAAACATCCAGTAATACTTCACCTATGGGCTGGAGCAAGAAAAATATGCAAAACAACATCCAAAGAGCAACGATAAAACCCTTTTGTCCACGGTGAAATAAATGCCGCAATTCACAATCATCCCGAGATAATCATCAGGCCTCAGCGACCATGGGCTATATTGATATATGATTCAATCCCATCCCATCTCATTTCAAAGCAGGCATTTTGGGTGTTTTTTTTTAAATGCAAAACCTCTCACTAGAGTCATGCAGATTTTATTTTTTTTAAATTTATATATTAAGTTTCATGCTACTCCAGACATAATCTGTTCAACAAAGAAGAAAATATGCCAGAAAAATCACACAAAGAATATATGTTGACTTATAGGAAAGTAGTCCTTGATTGGAATCCTTCGTTTATTGACCGTTCAAAGCTACAATGGCATAGGGAAAAAAGGTTGACTTACGACCATTTTTCACACTTACGACTGCTGCAGCATTCCCATAGTCAGAGATCAAAACTTGGAAGCTTGGCAACTGGCTCATATTTATTATGATTGTCCCAAAGGTGCTGTGAAAATATTTACAGACCCTCACATCCCGTACATAAACTGTTTCAACTCCTACCCTCAAAACGACGCTAGAGAGCACTGCACACCAGAACAACTAGACACAAGGACAGTTTTTCCCCAAACGCCATCACTCTGCTAAACAAATTCCCTCAACATTGTCCAACTACTACAAAGTCTGCACTACTATTACTATTAATCTTCTCATCACTCCTTATCGCCCATTCCCCTCCCACTTGTGACTGTATGACTGTAACTTTGTCACTCATATCCTTACTATTTATATTGACTGTTTCCTAGTATGACTTGATTGCTTATTGTACCCTATGACTATTATTAAGTGTTGTACCTGATGATTCTTGACTCTTGACGAATGTATCTTTTCCTTTATGTACACTGAGCGCATCCGCACCAAGACAAATTCCTTGTGTGTCCAATCACACTTGGCCAATAAAGAATTCTATTCTATTCTATTCTATTCTATTCTATTCTATTCTATTCTATTCTATTCTATTCTATTCTATTCT
>NW_020718380.1:420-21248 GCF_900518725.1 Notechis scutatus
TCGCGGGTATTTGTATGTGGATCTTTGGTTATTCGGGTTTTCTCCCGTGTAAAATTGGAAGTATCTAGGAAGTATCTAGCCTAGATACTTCCAATCTTACGTGGGAGAAAACCCGAATAACCAAAGATCCATACACACACACACACACACACACACACACACACACACACACACACAGGCACAAAATGCAAATATTTTTGGGACGGTATTGTGTTTTGCATAGTGGATTTTGAAAAACAAGCAGGGAAAACCCACCGGCATTGCCAACACAATTCTTTTTCTTCCTGTTTTTTTAAACAGGCGGAGTGAATCTCTTTAGTGTGTTGTTGTTGGTTGTGATGTGTGGCTTGGCATGGCATTGCGTTGCAGCACACACCCTGATCACCCGTCACCGGATTTCAGGTGGCCCTTTTTAATCTTGCAAATCCAGCCAAGAAATATTCAGCATTAAACGGCAAAATCTCCCTTCAAAGAACCCACAACCTGGAACACCACACAAAACGGTGTCATTTTGCAAATGAAACACTGACTAAAAAGTTGTCATTCGGACACACACCCAGGTAGGACTGTGGGGTCCCGCAGGCTGTGTCGGGGTTTTGTTGGTTGCAAGCTTAGGTTTGCACGGGTGTGTCCATGGTGTGATTGTGTCGTTCTCTGTTGTGATACCGAAAGGAAAGAGTTGACATTTTTTTCAAGATCCTTCATTTGATTGGACGAGGTTTGAAGAGCTGGAAATTGGAATCACCATGATCTAGAAGAGACGTCTTGTGACCCAACTAGGGAACGTCATCAGTGCAAGGGAGGAGGTGTGAGGAGGAGGTAGGAGGAAGAAGGGGGAGAATGGGAGAAGGAAGTGAAGGAGGAAGAGGAGGAGAAGGACTGTGGGGCCCTTGGTGCTCTCTGAGCTGGGTGGTTTTCTTGCAGGCGTCTCATGACCCAACTAGGGAATGTCATCAGTGCAAGAAGGGAGGGATGTTTGAAAAGAGGGGGGGAGGAGAAGGAGGAAGAAGAGGAGGAGGACTGTGGGGACCTTGGTGCTCTCTGAACTGGGTGATTTTCTTGCAGACGTTTCATGACCCAACTAGGAACATCATCAATCTAATCGGGAGTATGGTTCTACCTTCTAGCACTGATGCTGTTACCTAGATGGGTCTTGAAACGTCTGCAAGAAAACCACCCAGCTTAGAGAGCACCAAGGACCCCACAGCTCTCCTTTTTCTCCTCTTCCTCCTCCCTCCCTCCCTCTCCCTCTCCCCCTCCCCCTCCCCCTCCTCCTTTTCTTCCTCTTCCCATCTTTCTCCCTTCCAGCACTGATGACGTTCCCTAGGTGGGTCTTGAAACGTCTGCAAGAAAACCACCCAGCTCAGCGAGCACCAAAGATCCCACAATCCTTGCTCTTCCTCCTCCTTTTTTCTCCTCTTCCTCCCAACTATTGTTTCTTCCTCCTCCTCCTCCTCGTACACCCTCCTCCCTTCTACCACTGATGACGTTCCCTAGTTGGGTCATGAGACGTCTGCAAGAAAACCCACCCAGCTCAGAGGCTCCTGGGGAACCTCACCATGGTGGGATCTCCGCATCTTTCAAATCAGGTTCTTGAATTGCGTGACCAAGGAGGGTCCTTGCTATGGTCATGGTTCGTCCCGGCCACCTCCTTTTCTCCATGGACTTCATACCTTCTACTTTGTTCTCCGATGTCCATTTTGGACATCGTTCCACGCGGCCACCGGTGATTACTTTAATGGGACCCGCCGAAGAAACTCCGTTCGTTCTTCTCCCTTCTTCAAAGCTTGTCCTCCTCGCTTTAGATCTGTCCAGAGGAAGAATATTTTTAGAAGAAGAGAAAGCCGAGGTTCTTCGGATGTCCTCGTTTGCCTTTGCCTTCCAATTTAATTCGGACGATCTCACGAACTTCTGTAGAAGAACTTGCCTTAAGGGAACTTAAAGGAAAAAAAAAATCAATGCGAAGGCAGGCAGGCATGTTTCTTCTTCTTAGGTCCTCCATTTGCCTCGCCTTCCAACTTGGACAGGGGTGGGTGGGCTGCTAACAGTTCGCACCGGTTTGAGCGAACCGGTTGCTAATTTTAAGGCCGTTTGACATCTGGTTCAGGTCTCCTGCTCGAGAAGGGGTTTGGACTAGATGACCTCCAAGGTCCCTTCCAACTTGGTCATTCTATGATTCTGTGACAGTCTCCTGCTCGGGCAAGGGGTTGGACTAGATGACCTCCAAGGTCCCTTCCCACTCTGTCCGTTCATGTTTCTGTTAGGGTCTCCTGCTCCAGCAGGGGGGTTGGAGTAGATGACCTCCAAGGTCACTACCCACTCAGTCATTCTATGATTCTGTAGGTCTCCTACGCGGGCAAGGGGTTGGACTGGATGACCTCCAAGGTCCCTTCCCACTCTTGTCATTCCATGATTTCTCATATGCAAGGGGTGGGCTGCTACCGGTTTGCACCGGTTTGGGTGAACCGGTTGTTGATATGATGTCCGGTTCGTTGAACCGGTATATCACCACCCCTGGCTGGCCCCGGCCAACCTGTTCTCCCGGGAGCCCCCACGCAAATCGTTTTGGATCCCAGGTAAGTACAGGGCCTGCATGGCGGCTCAGGAATGGCGAAAAACGGGCCACCTGGAGGGTGCAGAAGGCCATAAATGGGCCCGTTTCTGGCCTCTGGAGTCCGGGGGAGGCTGTTTTCGCTTTCCCGGAGGCTGGAGGAAAGCCCCCAGAGCCTGGGGAGGACTAAAACACCCCCCCCTCCCCACCGTGGGGCTGACTAGGCCACGCCCACCCAGCAACCGGGCAGGGAACTGGTTGCTAAAATTTTTGAAGCCCACCCCTGATGACTCGGATGACTTCATGAACTCCTGGAGAAGTTGCTGTAGGACCAAAGAGCCACGAAGGATGGGAGTGGAGAAGTTGAAGGTTGTGGAGGAAGGAAGAGGCCCAAAATGGAGAAGAGGACCCCAAAGTGTAGAAATGGGGAGAGTGTGTGTGTGTGGGGGGGGGGGGGGAATATTGAGCGGAGGAGTTTCTTGAGATGGATTCAAAGTTGTGGGTCAGATTGTCATTGTGATTGTGACGGAAACTTTGACACGGAGGAGACCCAAACTAAGGCGAAGGAGACCGGACAAGCCATTTTGTGCGGAACGCAATAAGGGCTCCTGCTTGAGCTGCGGGTTGGATTAGATGACCTTCAAGGTCCCTTCCAACTCTGTTATTTTGTAAGTGTCTCCTGCTTAAGCCGTGGGTTGGACTAGAAGACCTCCAAGGTCCCTTCCAACTATTTGTTACTTTGTAACTCTGTAAAAGTCTTCTGCTTGAGCTGCGGGTTGGATTAGATGACCTCCAAGGTCCCTTCCAACTGTGTTATTTTGTAAATGTCTCCTGCTTGAACAGCGAGTTGGACTAGATGACGTCGAAAGGTCCCTGCCAACTCTCTTTTATTCTGTCCTCGTTGGTTATTGTCAGGCTGCGGTTTATTGTTAACCTTGTTTCATTGGACGATTGGTTGCTTCTCAATTGTTTTGTCTGGTATCACTCCCTGCTTATCGGTGTTTTAGTTGCAGGCAGGGAGATGGTTGATTGTCTCTTTTTCAATGTCGGTTAAATGCCATTTATCACACTGTGTCTGTGGATGGCTGATTTCTTCAAGGAATTAATTCCCCAACATTTTGAACTAGGTTTAGTCGAAGATGGTCACAGTTTCCCCGTTGAAACTATGGTTAAGCCTAACTTAAGCTCCAGAAATTAAAGATTTTTCCATCAGGTCTTCTACAGTATCTGTTACTTGGTGTTCATGGATTTGTTCTCCAGGTCTTCTGCCTGTTTGTCTCACATAGTGACCATTTGCAATCCTTGCCCTCTACGTTGTGCAGTTTGTCCTCGACTTAACAACCACCATTAAGCCCCACCCCCAGATGTGTCGCTTAGGAAAACAGTTGTCCAATGAGTTTTGTCCTATTTCTGCCGATCATCGTTAAGCGAATCACTGCAATTGTGATGTTTGTCGCTAGGTTGTTAAGCAAATCCAGGTTCCCCCTGGCTTGTTGGAAGGGGATTGTGTGATCCTGGCACACTGCAAACGTCATAA
Organism: Notechis scutatus; assembly: GCF_900518725.1. Next base: position 4,509 of record NW_020718380.1, read on the forward strand.
ATATGAGCGCCTGAATTTTGATCATGGAAGCATGATGGTTGTAAGTGTGAAAAGCGGTCCAAAGTCTGTTTTTTTCTTCAGTGCCATCATGCCTTTGAAACAGTCATTAAATGAACCGTTGTAAGCCAAGGACTATGTATACATGATTTGTGTTTTTCTTCTTCTTCTGAGTTTTTGGGTTTAGAGGTCGTCCTCAACTTACGATGATTCATTTAGTGACCATTCAAAATTACGCCACTGAAAAAAGGGACTTGTGACTTTTTTCACACTTACGACCCATGGTCATGTGATCAGAATGGAGACCTTTGGCAACCGACTCATATTTATGACTGTCGCAGCGTCCTAGGGTCATGTTATCCCCTTTTGCGATGTTCCAACAAGGAAAGTCAAGGGGGGGGGGAGAAGCCTGATTCACTTAACGACTGTGGGACTCACTTAACGACTGCAATGACGCACTGAACAACAGTGGCAGGAAAGGTCGTAAAATGGGGCAGAGCTCCCCCTTAAGAAATTGTTCTCACTTAACAAAAAGAATTTGGTGCTCCCGTTGGTCATAAGTTGAGGACTGTCTGTATTTAAGGCTTTTTGAAGAAATGTATTGAGTATCAATAACCGAACTGCCAGTTTTTCCTTTTTTTTTTCCTTTCCTTTTCTAGAACCTTCCCCCAAAATCATGGAAGAACAAATGCCATACAAAGAATTCCTTAGTCACAACGACGCGTGGAAGGTGGATGACGGCAGCCATGGCTTTGAGTCGCTGCTCGAATTTAAGCCGATGGACATGGCAGGTAAGAGGGAGTTCAATTCCCTGAGAAGGACTGCAGTTGTTAAGTGAATTGTGCAGTCACTAAGCGAATCACATGTCCCTGAAGTGAATCACACGGTCGTTAAACCAACCCGGTTGCCTCCATTGACTTTGCATGTCCGAAGCTGGCTGGCAACGTGGCAAATGGCATCATTAGGTGAATCATGCAATCATTAAGTGAATCACATGGCCATTAAGCGAATCCAGCTGTCCCTATTGACTTTGCACGTCAGAAGGTGGCCAGGGATTTTGCAAATTGTGTTGTTGGGTGACTTCTGTGGTCATTAAGCGAATCATGGTTGTTAAGTGAATCACATGGTCGTTAAGCGAATACAACTGCCTCCATTGACTTTGCTTGTCAGAAGGCAGCTGGGAACATTGCAAATAACGTTGTTTTGTGAATCACTTGGTCAGTAATGCATGACTTTGCGTGTGAGAATCCGGCTGGGAAGATTGCAAATGGCGATGATACATGCCTGTTGCTGAGCAACCTAATTTTGATCATGTGACCACAGGAACCTCTGTGCTGGTTGTAAATGTGAGGACTGGTCATAAGTGTGAAAACTGGTCCTAAGTCTCTTTTTTTTCTGCACTGCCTTTGTCACTTCGTAAAACGATCTTAAGGGAGACTTCCTGTGAGGGTTGTCCATCAGGACAATTGTAAAACGATTTCAGGATTGGTTTTGCAATGGTCGTTAAATGAACATGACGGTCGTATGCGTGAGCCCAGACTTGGAAAAAAACTGATGTAAGTGCCGTTTTTTTTGGGGGGGGGGGATGGGAGGGTCGTAAAATGGAATCACGTGAGTGCACGACACTGCAAAATGGAATGGAGGTTGATTCCCCCAAGAACTGCATCAACCGGTCATAAGTCAAGGACTTAACAGCCAGTCCTTGACTTACGACCGCTGTATGGAACCTGAGTTTCCTTGCTGAGCCAGGCGGCTTCTTATGCCTGATTTTACCATCTCTTTGGCCACCCCTGTTAAGCCAGCCCCTTCCGCCATTAAGAGAATCATGCGTCATTAAAATGAATCCGGATCCCCTCTACTCCTAGAATTTACTTGTCGGAAGCCAGATAAGGTGGTCGTGAGAGGGGACCATGTGACAGTTGTTAATTTGTGCCAATTGGGATTTTGATCACATGACCCGGCGACGTGATACGACGATGGTTAAGTGCGAGGACTGGCCACAAAGTCCCTTTTCGAACCTTTGAAACCGTGATCCGAGTGTTTGTACGTTGAGGACTCCCTGGATATGGGATGAGCCAAATTTGACTCTATACAGGTCTCGAGTTACGATGCTTCATTTAGTGACCATTCCAAGTTACGACGGCACCAGAGTGGAGAGAAAGAATTACTCGGGACCATTTTGGCACACGTACGACCATCCCCAGTGTTTCCTGATCCAAATCCTGTTGCTTGGCAACCTGACTCGTCTTTACGACAGTTATAATCATGGGGAAGCCGGATTCGCTGAACGAACCAGGTTCCAAACTGAACGGGATTCACTTAACGTCAGCGGTTGAGGAAGGTTTAAAAAAATGTTGCAAAAGAAACAATGGTCTCTCTTAAGGCAACAGAAATGTGGGTCTCCCTTTTTTGGCTGTAAGTCGAGGACAGCCTGGAAATTCAGCCTAAAAACCTGGTTTATGTTTTTCTTTCTTGATCCTGCTGGCATTTGAGCCTTAAAATCCTAGTGCAGCCGGTGCATTAAACAGATGCTACACAAAATGGGATATTTTTGGCTAATGTCCTTGTCTCAAAATAGCTGCCCAGATCAAAAACAGGAAGGGGGAAATTATGAGGAGGAGAAATACAGATGGCCTCAATCGATTGATCCTTTTAATCGTTTTTTTACAGGATATGGGTAGGGGTGGGCTCAAAAAATTTCAGCAACTGGTTCGCTCAAACCAGTGCAAACCAGTAGCAGCCCACCCCCCCGGATATGTGGAATCCTGAAATGACAGAGTTGGAAGGGACCTCGGAGGTCATCTAGTCCAACCTCCTGCCTGGAAAGGAGGTTCCTCTCCAGGCTGCGGGGATGAAAATTTGCATCCGGATCATCCCAATTTTTAGGGTTTTTTTGGGGGGGGGGGGGGGGGCAGCTTCTAGTTGAGAAATTCTTGAGATGGTTTAGGAATAAAAAGCTGGATTTGTTCCAATTTCTACTGCAATTTGGCTGTTTGGAGTATAAATTCGAGTTAGTGCATTTAAAATGAGGGAAATTTATTTTGGATGCCAACCAATCGGACTTTAGTTGGCAGTGTAAGAGTAAAATGGACTTTAGTTGGCGGTGTAAATACCCGGAATGATTAAGAAAAATAAAATAAACCTCAGCGACATTAACATGGGTGGACTTCGACTCCTAGAATCCCCCTGTCAGCGTGCTTTAATATTGGTCTCTGATTATCTTCAATTCCTTCCAGCACTGATGATGTTCCCTAGTTGGGTCACGAGACGTCTGCAAGGAAACCAGCCAGTTTAGAGAGCCCCAAGGACCCCACATTCCTCCCTCCCTCCCTCCTTTTTTCTCCTTTTTTCTCTTTCTCGTCCAGCATGGTAGATATCCTGCTTGAGCCGGAGCTGGGCTAGATGACCTCCAAGAGTCCCTTCCACCTCTGTTATTCTTTAACTCTGTAAAGGTCTCCTATTTGAGCAGTGGGTTGGACCAGATGACCTCCAAAGGTCCCTTCCAGCTCTGTTATTTCGTAAACGTCTCCTTTCCTTCCTCCTTCTTTTCCACAAACTCACCTTCCCTTCCAGACCTGACGATGTTCCCTAGTTGGGTCACAAAACATCCGCAAGCAAAGTCCCACCCTGAGCTGCAAAGTCTCCCTCCCTCCCTCCCTCCCTCCCTCTCCGTCTCTTTCTCTGTCTCTTTCTCCGTCTCTTTCTCCTTCTCTTTCTCTTGCCTCGCTAACTCAATCCATCCCTTTCCCGCTCCGTCATCTCAAACTCCCAATGTCTCCTTTGGAGTCTCGCACATGGACGTTTCTCCTCCGTCTCGCCAGACGCCAGTCCTGCTGCAGGGCAGCGTCTCAATTTTTTTTTTGGGGGGGGGGGGGGGGGGAATAGATAAAGGCAAGCTGTCGGAAGGTCGGAACGAGGACATTTGCTCGCTTTCCTGCTCCATTTTTCGTCAGGGTGGATATAATAGGATAGCTGTCAGGAACGATCCGGGTGAATTGTTGGGCAGCTGTCGGGTTCGAAAAGTGTCTTAAAACAAAAACAAAAAACAGCCCTGTCCAGCAAACCGGATTCCTAGTCTTGACAAAATGCCAGTAATCCTCGACTTACAACCACCGTAGTGGCCACGGTTCCCGTGGCAAAGTGAGCAACCTGTGAAGTCCACTTCTTGCCTCCTTTTCTTGCCGCCGTTGTTAAGCGAACCACCGCTGAGTCAGATGTTAAGTGAATCTGGCTCTCCTGTGGGCTTAGCCCATCGCAAGGCCTGTGAACAAGGGCGCCTTTCATCACAGATACGAGTCCATTGCTGCATTTGACCTTCTTGTTCCATTGGGACGCTACGACGGCTGTTCGCTTGAAAAAACAGTCATGTGTCGCTTTTTTTTCTAGACCCACTGTAATTTCAAAGGAACGGTTGTAAATCGAGGACGGCCTGTTTTTCGTTTAGCGACCTCCCTTCTTGCCTTCGAAAGGTGCAAGGGAGAGTAGAAGGGGGTGGGAGAAATATTCTCAAATCAAATTATTTGCCAGTTGGAAAGGAGATTATTCAATTTTCTACTTGATTGCCGAGTGGCTATTTCGCAGGAATCTTCCCAGTTTGGCTGTTTTCTACCTTGGCACAGATCAGATAAGGTTCAAGGTCATTGAAGGCAGCTCAATTTCCCCTTCTTTCCCCATATGTCAGGATTCCAGATGATGGGCCATCTTCGACTGAATGGCCACCTTTCGAGCCCAGCCTTCCTGTTGCTAAGCAAGACACCATTCTTGGGAGTTTCGTCCCACTTGACTCACTTCCTGGCTTGCCATAGCGGTGAAGCGAATCGCTGCCGTTCTTAAGTCATACCGTTGGGGTGGCCAGTCCGTTGGCTTTTGCTACTTTCGAAGGTCAAAGCCTGGGGGCACTTGCGACCGTCGTAAATATGAGTCGGTTTTGCCAGGTGTTGTCAAGTTTTCACCTGTGCCTGTACAGATGCTGCAAGAGTCATGAGCGTGAAAAGATTGGTCCTAAGCAGAGGGTGGGATTAAGCCGGTTCAGACCGGTTCGGGAGAACTGGTTATTTTACTTCCCGGGGCCGCGGTAGAAGGTGAGTGTTAGAGCTGTTTTCAAACACACCGCACGCACGCTCACCAAACCAGTTGTTACACTGGTTGAATCCCACCATCGATCCCAAGTCATGGGTTCCCCCCACTCCACCCCGTGACGTAGCGTTGAATGGTCGCTAAAAGAATGGTTGTAAGTCGATGATTACTTATTCCTAGCTCTGTCCAAGGGACAATTAGTCCTCGACTTAACAACAATTCATTTAGAGAAGGTTCGGATAAGATACGGTTCAGATACAAGAAGTTTTAACAGCAGTTAAAGCAGATCAGAGTTCATCCGTTTATGCCTATGTAAGGATTCCAGGCTAATTGCTTGCTTGATTCCTCCTCCAGTCTCCGTTTGAGAGATATACTGAACCAACCTGGAAGCAGCCTCTGACATCATGGTTTGTTTGATGTCAAAGCCCATCTTAACCTGGCTAATTGAAAGAAGGGTCCCCCAGGCCACATTGTCTGAAGGTTGCCCGACCTTTGATCTTTGGGGCCACTTTTGAGTCACAACAGACCCAGGTTTAAACCATGATTGAGAACTGTGTCTGGGTGGTAGACCTGAAAAGAACCCATGTTCTTTTTCCAAAATTCTCCGGGGAAACATCACTTTTCAGGTAGTCCTTGACTTAAGGTCAATTTGTTTAGCGGCTGTTCAACGTTACAATGGCGCAGGAAAAAGTATCTTGTGACCGTTTTGCACACTTACGACCGTTGCAGCATCCCCATGATCAACGGACCCAAATGTGGATGTGTGGGGAAGCTAGATTCACTTAACAACTGCATGGAATTGCTTAACAATGTTGGGGAGGAAGGTTGTCAAAAAGCGGGCAAAAAATTCACTTCCAAAAGTCTCCTTTAGCAACAGAAATGTTGGGCTCAATTGTGGTCATAAGTCAAGGAGTCGCAGTACTCCGAGCCGCGAGAACACCCCACCCCACCACAACGGTCACTCAGCAACTGGTCATAAGTCGAGGAGCACCTGTGATTTCTTGTATCCCATACTTAAACCGTACTACATGTCCTCGATTTCCAGGGCTGGGCTGATACTGGTTTGCCCTGGTTTAAGTGAACCGGTGATTAACTGCTTGCCACATTTTTTTGAAGCCGGTTTCCGAGGTTGGAAAATCACGTACCTGTCGATTGCCCCCCCCCCCCCCCGTTAGAGATGTTCCCGACGCCCCATGAAGGCGTGTCTGACCTGCTTCTCCTTTCCGAAGACAAGATGGGTTTCGGACAATATTTTGGCGCTCCGAAGGAATCCCACGGTAGATTTTGCGGTCCTCGTTTTGTTGACTGCTCGAGTTTTAGGCTGGCTGTCCTGCTCCAACCGAGAAGTTCCCCTCCCAGCCCTCGGTTGCCAGGAAGGGATATTCTGCCCGACAACCTCTTTTATTCTCGGGTGCTTGGGAAACTAATTTTAGGTGGACGTCTCCCATTTCCCGGCTAATTGTTTCTAATTTGCATGCTGGCTTGTTAATTTGCAGGAGTGCTGCCATCCGTTTTCCCTTCTGGTGTTTTTTTTGTTTAAAAATGAATTTTCTGGGCCTAGTTTTGGCAAAGGACATAACAATAAACACGAACTAATAAAAGGGGAAGGAGGAGGGGAAAAGGGGTGGAGAGGGGAAAGAAGGAAGGAGGAAGGGAGGGATAAGAAAAAGAGGATGGATGGATGAAGGGGAGGAAGGAAGAGAAGAGTAAGAAAAGGAGGATGGATGGATGGATGAGTGGATGGGTAGATGGATGAAGGGAGAGGGAAGGAAAGGAAAAGAAAGGGAGGGAGGGAGGATGAGGATGGGTGGGTGGATGAAAGGAAGAAAAGGAAAAGGAAAGGAGGAAGGGAGGAGTAAGAAAAGGAGGATGGATGGATGGATGAGTGAATGGGTGGATAGATGAAGGGAAGGAAAAGGAGGGAGGAGTAAGAAAAGGAGGATGGAGGGAGGGATGTGGATGGGTGGGTGGATGAAGGGAAGGAAAGGAGAAAAAGAAGGAAGGACAGAGAGGAGTAAGAAAAGGATACATGGATGGATGAGTGGATGGGTAGATGGATGGAGGGAAGAGAAGGAGGGAGGGAGGAGTAAGAAAAGGAGGATGGATGGATGGATGAGTGGATCAAAATCAAAATAGCAGGATTTTTTTTTACTTTTATTCAAATGTCTGTTCAGGGTTTATTCCGATGGCTGGTGGAGTATCCAGGTTTGCAGGGGAAAAACAACCTGGTGGGAATCTGAGAGAAGACCCAAATCATTCAATAGAATGACCTTGGAGGTCATCTAGTCCAACCCCTGCTCATCCCTTCTCTCCTCCCCTCCCTCCTCCTCCTCCACAATCATGGTTCTTGCGTCTCAGGCTGATGCCGTCATCCTTTGTGACCTTCCCAACCAACTTCTGACAACCAAACTCAACGTGGGAAGCTGGATTCACTTAATGACCGCAGCAACTTGCTTAACCGACCGTGGGAAAAACAGGTCACCCAATGGAGCAGGACAGGACGTGCCACCCTCTTGCTTTGCAGTGGAAGTTCGGATCGCAGGTGTGGTCTTAAGTCTGGCTTAGAGACAGACATTCTGACCTACCTCATGGTCGTAAGTCTGAGGACTGGCGGTGTTGGAATCCAGCATTATTGAAAGCGGAACAAAATAGAGTGACATCCTTTCCGCAGGGAGTTGGACTGGATGACCTCCTAGGTGCCTTCCAATGACAATTCCATGTAAGGATGTCTTGCTCGAGCAGGGGTCGCCAACCTTTTGGATCTCAGGGACCACCAAACTCATAATTTTAAATTCCAGGGATCACTAACCGGTTCTGTGGGCATGGCCTAATTTGTAGGTGTGGCTTGGTGGTCATGTGATTGGCTGGGCATGCTTGTATGTAAATATCATAAATATTTATATAAATATTGCATTTTTTATTTTAAAAAAGCAACTTTTACCCAAAATCAGGCAAAGCAGGCAGGCAGATTGAGTTGCTCGCACAATCACAGATTCACTCAGAGATCTACCTTTCTGCCATCAGCTGCCTGAGTCTGCACTGAATAACAGAACCTTCAGTCCTAAGGGAGGTTCGGCTGTGCTTAAAAGCAGAGCTGAAGATCTAAAGATTAGCTAGAGGGCAAGAAATCTAACCATTTCCTGCTTCCTAGCTAATCTAAATCTCCCAGCACAGCAGAACAGCTGATGGTCGGAAAAAGGAAAAATAGCAACTTAGCAGGCAAGTTTACTGGGTTAGGAGTAAGTGGGCGGGGAGGGTTCCCGCGGGCCAAGTGTGTGGCACAGACTTGTGTTCCCGCGGAGCCTGGGGTGCTCTGGGAGTGAGATTTCTCTGCGGCCCACCAACATTTTCTCACGGCCCATCAGTGGGCTGCAGCCCACCGGTTGGCAACCGCTGGACTGGATGACCTCCAGGCTCCCTTCCCACTCTATTATTCTGTAAGAGTCTCCTCCTCGAGCAGGGGGTTGGACTGGATGGCCTCAAGGTATCTTCCATCCGTAGGTTTCTATAAATCTCTTATTTCCCCCCCCCCACTTCTTTTCTAATCTCTGTTTGTGCTCACCGCCGAAGAAATGGTAGCTTGTTGCCAACACAGTTTTCTTCTCTTCCAGGTCCGTATGGAACTGCTGAGTTTTCTGGACCTCCGTCTCTGGGCTTCACTCATCCTCCGGACGCCGATTTCGAACCCCTGTCCTTTCTCAGCCCGGCCCTGAATCAGAGCCAAGCAGGTAAACCCAGGACTGAAAAGGAGTAAAAAAATATATATACAGGCAGTCCTCGACTTATGACCACCATTGAGCCTCCCCCCCCACTCCAAATTTCAGACAGGCAGTGCCTTTTGACCCCCGTCGTTAAGTGAATCGCAGACATTCCTAAGTGAATCGTGTGGAGATATATGTGGCATCCCCAGCTTGTCGGAACGTCTCAAGAGAAAGGAGCCCCAGAGCTTCTGGCTATGGTCGTTAAGTGGGTCCCCGCATTGGTTGAGGTAGTCATGCGGTCATTAATATTGGATCACACGAAACCCTTGTCATACATCTGAGTCGGTTGCCAGGCCTCCGAGTTTCCATCACGCAGCTCCGGGGAGGCCGCAACCATCATTAAGTGTGAAAACTGGTCCCAAGTCTCCTTTTTTCCATGCCGTTGAAACTTCGAGCCGTCACTAAACAAACGGTCTTAAGTCGAGGACTGCCTGTAGTTTTATTTGGATGCTGGGTTACAGGATTCGAATTGTCCTTTTTATGGCTAAGTGAAACAGTTGTTAAGTGAGCTTAGACTCGTGTTTACAACCTTCCTTTCCCCAGCTGTTAAAGCGAATCGCTGCTGTCATTAAGTGAGTCATGCAGTCATTAAGCGGAACCAGCTTCCCCGTTGCTCCTCAGGCGGTTTCCAAAGGGGATCACTTGATCCCCCCCCCCCCCCCCAAGAAACGGCAACCGTCAAAACTATGAGTCAGTTGCCAATTTTGATCACGTGACATTGAGCATGCTGCGACAGTCGTAAGTGTGAAACACGTTTGAGAAAAGACTTTCCATTAGAAGCCTTTCGCCTCATTTTCCGATCTTTCTTGGCACGGTCGTTCAGTGAATCACTTCTGTGGATAAGTTAGTCACCCGGTCGTTAAGTGAATCTGGCTTCCCCCGTTTTGCTCGTCGGAAGGTCGCAAAGGGGGTCACATTATCCGGGGGGATATTTATGACCATCGTAAATAGGTGCCTCGTAGCTGTGAATGGTCACTAAACAAAATGTTGTCAGGCGAGGACTACCTGTGACCAGTTGCAAGAAAGGTGGTAAACTGAGGCCAAATTCACTTAACAACTGTCTGACTGAGCAACAGAAAAGTAGGCCTCCCATTTTGGTCAGAAGTCGAGGACCCTGTTAAGCGAACTGGGTTTGACTTGTTCGTCAGGGCGGTTGCAAAAGTGTGACCTAGGCAGTCTGTAGCCGTCGTAACTACAAGTTGGTTGCCAAGCGTCTGAATGTCGATCACGTTGACTGCACGGATGCCACGACCATCTTTAAGCGTGACAAAAGGTCGTAAGTCCCTTTTGTCAGTGCCATCGTAAGTTGGGACGGTCACAGACATGAAATGCCGGTATTTTTCCTGCTCTTTTGCCAAACAGGTAACAAGTAGTTCACTTTGTGACTGTTGCAAGTTACGACGGCGCGGACACAAGGTAACTTACGACCGGGGACTTATGCCCAAAGAAAAGAGGGGTTTTTAGTCTACCAAAAAGTTCAGTCAGTCTTCAACTCAACGCTTTGCTTAGTGTCCGTTCCAAGTTATGACCTCCCTCAAAAACCCAACGTAGAACGAGTCGTCCCTCTTCAACCTTCCCTGAGGTGCCTTGATCCATATTTGGACGCTGATTAACCAGCATGGAATAATCCTGGTTCACGGGATCCCCATTAGTGACGTCCCTAAACTAGCTTAGAATCATAGAATTAAAGAAAGAGTTGGAAGGGACCTTGGAGGTCATCTAATCCAATCCCCTGCTCCTGACGAGGAAAAACTCAAACCTGGGAAGCCGGATTCACTTACCGACTGTGCAGTTCACTTCATGGTGGTGAGTCGCTTAACCACCGTCAGAAAAATGGCTTGTCCAATGGAGCCAGGATGGCATGAAGCGCTCCCTCAGTTTTCAGTGCAAAGTCTGATTTTCGGGGCAGGCGTATGGCTTAGTGACGGGAAGGCTGTTTGGCTTGTAAGTCATAAACCGAGGACTAGCCATCACGGAATCCCACAGATTTCAATTTCTGCTCGCTCTGTCATCTTCTTCTCCCATCTTCCTCACCTTTGGGCAGGGAGTTTCGGCCCCGTCGTAACTTGGAACGGTCACTAAGCGAGGTGAGGAGCCTCCTATATTGTGTAAGTCTGATGAAGGTTTTTGTGCTTGCTCCGTGTTTCCTTTAGCATTCTCTGGACCCGACGCTTCTCCTGAGGACATCTGGTTGGGCACTCCTCACCTGACCCAGGGACAAGGCTCCTCCCTTTTCTTTGAAGCCCCAGGTGAGACAGCTGTCAATCATTCTTTTCTTGACAAGGTGAGCCGGATGTCACCTGTCGCGAGTTCGGACTCCGCTTCTGCATCAAAAAAGTACCATTTTCTCCATATTGCCAAAAGAAATTTTTTTAAAAAAACAAAATCAGATTTCTTCTTGAGGACTAGCACCTTAGCAAATCCGCAAAGCCCAGATCGTCCTCCAGTTACGACAATAGAGTCGAAAATTTATGTCGGTTAGGGAAATATTGGCTAATTGTTGTTTGGTCCTGTTTCACGACCTTCGCCGCTGTTGTTAAGTGAATCACGGCAGTGGTTAAGTGAGTAGCGCCATTGTTAAGTGAATCTGGCTTCCACATAAGGGGATTGCCAGACCCCAGGATCGTCGTAAATATGAATCGGTTGCTAAGCTATCTGAATTTTGAACCCGTGACTGCGGGGATTGCGATGGTCGCTAAGTGAAAAACTATCCTAATTCTTCTTTTTCCCCCGAGGCCATTGAGACTTTGAATGGTCGCTAAGCGAACCATTGTAAAATGAGGACTGTCTGTAGTTTTCCAGCTCTTTTGCCCCAGCGACCGGTTGAAACAGTTTAGTGACCGTTTGAAGTTGTAACGGTGCTGGAACAAAAGGGACTCTTTTTCACACGACCATCGCAGCCCTGGGATCGTAACTCAGATGCTTGGCAACTGACTCGTACTTATGATGGCTGCAGCATCTGGGCTTCACTTGTATGACGGGGGAAGCCTTGCTTAACAGCCAGGTGACTAACTTTAAGAGCTGCAGCAATTTGCTTAACGACGTTGGCAGGCAAAGTCATGGAAATGGGTCCAAATTCACCGAGCTGCCTCGCTTAGCAACAGAAAGCTCAGATTCCCTTGCAGTCATAAGTTGAGGATGACTCTTTTTTTGGGGGGGGGGCACGATTTTCAATTTCAATCTTTTTTGAATAATCGAATAATAGTTTGGAAGGGACTTTGGAGGTCATCTAGTCCAACCCACTGCCTGAGGAACCCAGAAACTGCTGTCCGATCCCTTCTTCAAAACCTCCTAAATCTCAGTTTAATACATCAATAAATACAAGTCGCCCTCCACTTAATGGCCACCATTCAGGTTCTCCCCCCCCCTCCCAATCATTGGTCGCAAAGCGAGACATTGGTGAATTTTCAGACCTTTCTTTTGCTGCTGTCGTTAAGTGAATCGCTTCGGTGGTTGACGTCAACGCCTGCCATCGTTCTCCCCATACGAACAACAGCCGGGGTTTATCATTGGGGGGGGGGGGGGGTTTGCCATCGTAATCTGGAGCCGCTGAACAAGGATCGTCTTCCCGAAGGCCTCGGCGTTTCCTCTTAACGACAGGGTCGTCCTCTTTCCTGCGTCCTCCTGCCCAAGAGTGACGGGAAAGCCCGGACCGTGTCCTCCTCCTCAACCTTCATCCTCCTTTCCTGACACCCCTCCCCAAAATAGGAGTGGTGGGAGAAGACTAGGAAGTGGGCCGGCCTTCGATGGCCCACAAGTCTTGGTGTGGTCCTTCCAAACCCACCTGGAGATGTTGGCTTCTCCGGAGAACGTGGGAAGGAACCACGGGTCCCACCAGATTTCGTGGAAGACCAAGCTGACCTAGTGAAGATGGCGGAGAAGAAGAAGGGCGGGGTTTCCTACCACAAGGCCCCGTGCATGAAGGTGGGGTTGTCTGCGGTGGGACGATGGGAGGTCCTTGGTCTGAGGAGCCACCCAACTCATTGGCCATACTGAGTAGAGGCCATGAACTGCACCATCAACCCTCTTCTCCATCCACCCCCCTTCTTTTCTTTTCTTTTCCTCCTTCCACCTTCCACTTTCCTTCTTCTTTTATTCCTCTTCCTCTCCTCTTCCTCCTCCTTCTCTCCTTAACTTCCTCCATCCATCTTCTCCATCATCTCCATCCATCCTCCTTTTTCTCCTCCTCCCCCTTTTCTTCTTAACTTTGTCCCTCCATCTTCTTTTTCTCTTCCTCCCCCTCCTCCCCTCCTTTCTCTTCCCTCTTCCTCCTCCTCCTCCCCCCTTCTTTCTCCTTCCTCCTCTTCCTCAACCCCTCCTCTTCCTCCTTTTCCTTTTCCACCTCTTCCTCTCCTCTTCCTCTCCTCCTCCCCCTTCTTTCTCCTCTTCCTCCTCCTCCTCCTTTTTCTTTTCCACCTCTTCCTCTCCTCCTCCCCTTCTTTCTCCTCTTCCTCCTCCTTCCTCCTCCTCTTCCTCAACCCCTTCTTTCTCCTCTTCCTCCTCCTCCTCCTTCCTCCTTTTACTTTTCCACCTCTTCCTCTCCTCCTCCCCTTCTTTCTCCTCCTCCTCCTCTTCCTCCTCCTTCCTCCTTTTTCTTTTCCACCTCTTCCTCTCCTCCTCCCCTTCTTTCTCCTCTTCCTCCTCCTTCCTCCTCCTCTTCCTCAACCCCTTCTTTCTCATCTTCCTCCTCCTCCTCCTCTTCCTCCTCCTTCCTCCTTTTTCTTTTCCTCCTCTCCTCTTCCTCTCCTCCTCCCCCTTCTTTCTCCTCCTCCTCCTCCTCCTCTTCCTCCTCCTTCCTCCTTTTCCTTTTCCACCTCTTCCTCTCCTCCTCCTCTTCTTTCTCCTCTTCCTCCTCCTTCCTCCTCCTCTTCCTCAACCCCTTCTTCCTCCTCCTCCTCCTCCTCCTCTTCCTCCTCCTTCCTCCTTTTTCTTTTCCACCTCTCCCTCTCCTCTCCTCTCCTCCTCCCCCTTCTTTCTCCTCTTCCTCCTCCTCTTCCTGCTCCTCCCTCCTTTCCCACCTCTTCCTCTCCTCCTCCTCACCCCCTCCTTTCTCCTCTCCCTCCCTCCCACCCTTCACACCCCAGAGAGCCCCCTCTTCCCTTCAAGCCAATGGATTTCTGGAGGGATCTGGCTGATAGTTTTGGGTTTTCTTCCACCCGCGATCTCTTCCTGCGAAACGTTCAAAGAAGATAATCTGCGGTTGTTGTCAGTCTTATTTTTTGTCTCTTTCTTCTGCAGTTCCTCCAGCCTTTGGGGGTTCCGTTCCCACCATGGAGGAGATGATGAGCTTTGAACCCTCACTGGACCCAGGGCTCCCTCCTCCCACGACACTTCCAGCAGGTGAGTGGAATGAGGAGCACGCAGCCTCTTCCTTCACCCGTGTGGCCGCCGGGGGCTGCGGGAAAAATGACTTCCTCAGGTCGAAGAAGTATAGGTGGGATTTTCTTTCCATTTCATATATTAAATCATCTTTTAATTCCAATTTTATTTTAAATCATATTTGATCCAATTCCATTTTAAATTGCTTTTATCAATTTTTACCCTATCTATATTTATATCTATCTATACCAGGGGTCGCCAATCTTTTGGATCTCAGGGACCACCAAACTCATAATTTTAAATCCCAGGGACCATTAACCGGTTCTGTGGGTGTGGCCTAATTTGTGGGTGTGGCTTGGTGGTCATGTGAGGGGCTGGGCATGGCTTGTACGTAAATACTATAAATATTTATATAAATATTGAATTTTTTATTTTAAAAAAGCAACTTTTACCCAAAATCAGGCAAAGCAGGCAGGCAGATTGAGTTGCTCGCACAATCACAGATTCACTCAGAGATCTACCTTTCTGCCATCAGCTGCCTGAGTCTGCACTGAATAATAGAACCTTCAGTCCTAAGGGAGGTTCGGCTGTGCTTAAAAGCAGAGCCGAAGATCTAAAGATTAGCTAGAGGGCAAGAAATCCAACCATTTGCTGCTTCCTAGCTAATCTAAATCTCCCGGCACAGCAGAACACATGATGGTCGGAAAAATAGAAATTTAGCAGGCAAGTTTGCCAGGTAAAGAATGAGTGGGCGGGGAGGGTTCCCGCGGGCAATGTGGGTGGCGCAGCCTTGTGTTCCCGCGCAGCCTGGATTAATTGCTTTGGGGGGTGGGGGCTGCTCTGGGGGTGAGATTTCTCTGCGGCCCACCAACATTTTCTCACAGCCCACCAGTGGGCTGCAGCCCACCGGTTGGCAACCGCTGATCTATACTATATCTCTTTGTACTATCTACATTTATACCTATCTACATTTATAGATGTATAGATCTATACCTATCTATCTCTATCTTCAGTATCTCTATCTCTATCTATCTTTCTTTCAGTATCTATCTATATTTATATCTATATCTATACTATATCTTCAGTATCTATATGTATATCTATCTATATATATCTGATACATCTATCTATATATCTATATCTGTCTATCTTCAGTATCTCTATATCTATCTCCAGTATGTCTGTCTGTCTGTCTGTCTGTCTATCTCTACCTACCTACCTATCCCGTTTCCCCAAAAATACGACCTACCCTAAAAGTAAGTTCTAGCTTGATTCTTACACAGGTGCCCAATATAAGTCCTATGGCCCCCAAATAAGCCCTAATTAAGATCCCAGCCACTCCAGAGTGGACGGGTAAAAATTAAGCTAGGGTGGGGATTGGGGAGTGGTGGAGCTGCCCTACTCCTTATCTTTGGACAGTTGTAACCAGGCCTCGCACACCCCGACACCTGCCTTGCCAGTCCATTTCTTCTGCAGCCGGCAAGGACGGCAAGGCTTTCCGGAAGGCCTCTGTAGCTGATAAGAAAGCTCTGGATCGATCCTATCAGCTGCAGAAGCCTTCAGGAAAGCCTTGCCAGCCGTAGAAGGAGGACTTTCAGAAGGAGGCCGGGGGGTGCGATGCGTGCAAGTGAAGTGAGTCAGTGGATGACGTCCCCTGAAAATAAGGCCTGGTGCCTTTTTTTGGTGGGAAAATATATGTGTGTGTATATATATACATACACATACATACATACATACATACATACATACATACATACATACATACATGGTATTCAGCTTTGTTCGGGTATTTTCCCACGTCATTATAGTTGTGCTTTCAAAGTTGTAGCAACGTTTTGGCAGAATCTCATCTGCCATCATCAGGCTTCTGTCTTGTGTTCGTCTGTGAGTCAGACTTTTACAGTTGTTTCGGTTTTAAATTTGGGGCTAGCCTACTGCTGTGCCAGAAAATAGCAGCCATCCTTAGAAACCCCAAAGATAAAATTGACCTGGAAAACCAAGGCATATACGAAGTCCCCTGTGCATCATGCCCAGCCACATACATTGGACAGATCAATAGAAGAATAAGTACCCACCTGGATGAACACAAAAATGCAGTCAAAAAGCTGGAACACACTTCCTCACTAGTCCAACACATGAAAGCCACAGGTCATAGCATCGACTTCAATGGCACCAAAACCCTAGCCACTATAGAAAACCCCAGCCACAGAATTATCAGAGAAGCCATAGAGATTGAAAAAAAGACCTGAAAGCATGAATAGAAGAGATGATTCCACCAGACTGTCAATTATTTTAAAGCCTGCACTCACAAGCAAAAAAATCTCCACACCACAAGCCAGGCAAACACCTGGGCACAAACAGATCCCCCCTGATACCTCCAGCTCAAACACACCCCAACCAGGCACCCAGATGAAACCCAGCTTCCTAACTAATGATAGCCGTCCATTTACTCGGAGCCAAGCTGCACTAAAAGCCTCCAATACAGGAACACAATGTTGCCAGCCAATCAAGACACAAAGAAAAAAGCCACAAAACAGACAGAAGATATTAGAAACACCAATCAAGCAGAACACAGCAAACTCCAAGA
>NW_020718381.1:0-20043 GCF_900518725.1 Notechis scutatus
CATGATTATTTTCATCAAAACAGGAAAGCCCTAGTGCGACAATTTGGAATTACATATCAAGAAGCCACGGCAATAATTCAACAATGTCCAACATGTAGCTTGCAGGCCAAAGGTATCCCTGAAGGCATTAATCCTAGGGGTACTCAAGCCTGTGATACGTGGCAAATGGACATCACTCATTATCCTCCCTTTGCTCCCTGGAAATACATTCATGTATCAGTAGATACTTATTCAGGGTTTATTATAGCAACATTGCAAAGAGGAGAGGCTACCAAAAATGTTATTAATCACTGTATTCGATCATTCGTAACGTTGGGATGTCCAAAAATTCTCAAAACAGATAATGGTCCTGCTTATGTCAGTTCTCCCTTTGCTGAGTTTTGTCATAAATGGGCCATCATCCATAAGTTTGGCTTGCCCTTCAACAGCCAAGGTCAAGCGATTGTGGAGAGATCGCACCAAACTTTGAAACAGGCCCTTGATCGGCACTTGGGGAAAAAAGGCTCAGGCCCCCCGAACCTCCCAACGTTGCAAAATATCTTAAATGTTTGTCTTTATACTCTTAACTTTCTCAATCTTACTGGCTCTCCTCCTGCCACGGCGGCTTCCCGCCACTTCACCAAGCCAGTAGTTCCCTCTTCCCGTCCTCTTGTCTATTTCAGACAGCTTCCAGATCCTGCGTGGAAAGGTCCTGCACAGCTCATCACCTGGGGAAAGGGTTATGCTGCTGTCCAACTTCCTGATCGAGTGCTTTGGGTTCCTGCTCGCTGTGTCAGACCTTACCATGGCAAACCTGACTCTGATCCTAATCTTTCTTCTGATATCGATACTTCCTGTCTTTTCTCAATTTAGGGCATCTCCTGATGCTATTTTTGCTTTCCTTGCTGACACTGTTACCTTTGTTTTTAAAGATAATCTCCTTCCTGCATGTAATTATGTTTTCCAACACAACGGTCGTTTCCTTCCTCCTACTTCTGACATAACTGTTCACTATTACTATTCTCCTTGTTTAATCTTTTTAACTATACATGTCACTTCGCTTACTATAGGTTCCTATTCTTGCTTGGGGTTTTTCCACAATCACACCTATTTCAATCACACTGTTCTATTGCTTTCCACTCCTTCAGTGGCATCTCCTCCACTATCCTCTGTTTTCCTTACATTGCCCTCTCTAGCTAATTCTGAGCTACCTTTTCCTGGAGACAAACTACGATGGCATCTTCGTTGCTGCTTTCCACCTTGTGATGTCACCAACTGCATATGGCATCATTCATCTTCCTGGGTTCCTGATCGCTACAAACCACCTGTTGTGCGACGACGCCACCTCATCTATGACGACACCCATCGCAAGACTACGGCTCTCATTCGAGCTCGCCATCTTCGGTATCCTGCCTTCATCGGTGACAGCTCCATCTCTAAGCAGCCTGCGTCTCATGCTATTCCACAATTTGGCTATCGTCGCACTCCTCGAAGCATACAACCATCCTCTACAAATGAACATCAACCTCAAACTTATACCTGGACTATCCTTGACTTTCAAGGAAAAATTTTAAATACCACCACTAACTATACTCGATGGCCATGGTTTCCTCAGCTTTTCATGGATTTTGCTGAAATGGGAACAGGAGTCGAAAAATTCGCAGACAAAAAATTGCAAGCTGATACATGGGACAAGCAAGGCTCCTGCTCTCCAGCACCTGCTGACAACTATAGACTATATTTTTGCCCTGCCCACAGTACTGGCACTTCTCGTTCTGCCTGCGGTGGGGTAGTTGACAGATATTGTAAAAAATGGAGTTGTGTGTCCACAGGTCATATCTGGTGGGAAGCACCTACCAAAAATGACTATATTCATATTACCCGTGCCCAAGCACAGCATTCCTGCTCTTCATGGCCTTGTTGTGGACAAAGAATGAATCCACTCATAATCACCTTTACTGCACAAGGAAAGACACTTGCAAAAAAACAATGGATGGTTGGGTTTACTTGGGGAGGGCGTCAGTGGGATGGTCAAGGAGATGAAGGGAATGTTTTTACAATTCGTCTCTCGATATCCATGTCCACTTACGATGTTGGTCCCAATCCCAATTTGAAATCAAACTCTCTACAAAAACCCAATATCCAGGTGAATCCATTAGTACAGTTGGTCAATTCTTCTTTCACATTGCTAGCAACTACACTTAATGATTCATCCAAAACTGATCAATGTTGGCTTTGCTTATCTGATTTGCCACCATTCTACGATGCAGTAGCTTCCAATGAACCCATTAGTAACTCCACCAGTGACACACAATGCCGATGGAACACTTCCTCCATCACTATCACTGACATAGTAGGTCAAGGATGTTGCCTAGGACACATACCTGCTAATTACTCCCAATATTGTCAGAATGTTTCATCTGGGTATCACTGTAATGTATATCTACCAAAAGAAAGATCAAACCTTAACATTGGAGGCTACGGTCCTCTATATACCACCTCCAATGGCAATATCAAGGCTCGCCTCAAGGGACAATTCTTTATCCCAGGTAATAATTCTGTATGGGCCTGCTCCACTGGAGCCACCGCTTGTGCTCATGGTGATGTTCTTATTGCTCAGGGATCCTTTTGCATTCAGGTAAAATTACTCCCAAAGATCACTTTTTATCCAGGGTCGGAACTTGTTAATGAACTTGAACCTCCACAATTCCCCCTTCGTCAGAAAAGAGAAGTCATAACAGCTGTAACACTATCTGTATTGCTGGGTCTTGGAGCCGCAGGTGCAGCCACTGGGGTAGCGGCTCTAGCTGTTGGTCATCAACAGTTAGCAACCCTCAGTTTACAAATAGATGAAGATCTCAAACGCATAGAGACTTCAATTTCTGCTCTC
Source organism: Notechis scutatus (assembly GCF_900518725.1). Next base: position 2,870 of record NW_020718381.1, read on the forward strand.
CAAACTTCTCTCTCATCTCTAGCTGAAGTGACTCTTCAGAACAGAAGAGGTCTAGATTTGTTATTTTTAAACAAAGGGGGATTATGTGTAGCAATAAAGGAAGAATGTTGTTTTTATGCTGATCATTCAGGAGTTGTCAAAGATTCTATGGCTGAATTACGTAAACGTTTGAAGGATAGAGAGAATGAACGACAACAAGGTCAGCCATGGTATCAAGGCATGTTTAATTTTTCTCCCTGGTTAACCACTCTATTGTCTGCTCTAATAGGTCCTCTTGTGCTATTGCTTCTTGCTTGTACTATTGGTCCATGTGTATTAGGACGTTTAGTTACCTTTTTGAGGGATCGTTTGAATACCCTTGATAATGAAGTTAACAATACTCAAAAAACGGTTAGCTTTCTCACAAAAGATCTTGTCAAAAAACCTTTGCTGGAATGGTCCTCTGACCTAGAGTCAGAGGAGGAAATAGACACTATTAACTCCTTTTCTCCCAAAGAAGTTTTGTTAACTCTGCCCAGCCACGATTCGGGGGATGAGGACTTTTCCTCGTATGAGTTGGTTCTGCAAGGCATCAACAAACCGAAGGGTTTGTTGCCACCTTATGGGACTACTCGGGAGGAGAAAGGACTCTACCTAGAATCATGAGCACAAAAATAAAGAAAAGGAGGAATTGTGGCTATCCTGCTTTAGCTATTTTGCCATAGAACAAATCTTGCCTAGCACGTACACCTCTCAGGGCAAATTCCACTGACAGGACTGAAACTGACAGGATTAACTCCAAAAGTCTGTGTCAGCTAAAAACTGTGTATTTGGTATTAAGACATGTTTACCTGAAAAGTATCAGTCATGAAGTTTGCTCCTTGTGTCACGTATCTTGGTTTCAATGATTAACTCTGTAACTTCATTGTTTCCTGCATTCACCCCGCACCCCCGTCTTTAAATCAGCACAATAAAAGAGGACAGCGCAAAGCAATCGGGGCCGCCGGGACAATTCCATCTGCCCCAGGCGCGATGTGTTTCCTCACCTAAAGAAACTATTTGTTTTGTGTCTTTTTCTTTGTGCTTTGGCACTCACCCTTGCGAGGGCTCCGCTAAATTAATTCTTGAAGGGAATTCAGCAACAGACTGGAAAATCGAATCAACGGACCGGTCGCTCGACGCGACACATTTCTGTAGGTATAGGAAGATGCCAGCCTCAGAACAGGCATAAGATCATAGAAGAAATGGCTAATTTGATTTGAACCACAGAAGGGAAAAGTGAAGATTAAAACTGAGTACCCCAAACCTGCAAAAACACTAGTGGCCCATGACACAGCAGCAAGTATAACACATTCCCTGTAGTTCATGATATAACGGTATTGCAAGGGCTTGCAAATGGCAACATAGCGGTTGTATGACATAGCACAAAGAAGACAACACTCACTGACACCAAAGAGAAGGAAGAAATACATTTGACATCAACAGCCCCAAAAATATATACGGTAGTCTGTTTTTCTGACAATAAATTCACTAGCATCTTTGGGCTGATAGACGAGGTATAGCCAATTTCCAAAAAGGACAAGTTCCAGAGGAAGAAGTACATTGGGGTGTGAAGTGTGGGACTGGAAATGGTGAGGAGTAAAACCAGGCTGTTGCCCATCAAGGCTATGAGGTAAAATATTAGAATGAGGAAAAACAGAAGTTCTTGTATTGCCTGGAAATCTGAAAATCCCAAGAGAACAATTTCATTGAGACAGGAATGATTATCTTTTTTCATGGTATCGTTCATGTTAAAACCTGGGAACAAAAGAGGACTGTTAAATAAAGAATTAAAGAATTACTCTTAACAATTCAATAGGCTTCTAACACTAAAGACCTGTATCTCACTTCATGTTTACTCAGAAGTAGTAAATTGGATCAAATCTTTAGAAATAAGGAAGATTGCGGTTAAATTTTATTTTTTAATTTATTTCTTATGCTTTTAATTGTATCGTGGTAGTCAACTATTCAAGGAACCTTTCTGACAACTGATTTATGGATATTTTCAGAATTGAATCTACCTGAGATTATGACTGGCAACTGTAAAATCCTCAGGTACATGGAAGATTATAATTCCAAGAAAACCAATTTAGGATAAAGCCAGCTCAGTTTCCCATTAAACACTATTTCTTTTCATTGTTTATCATCAATAGTAATCCATTCTAGATATGTAAAAATGTCTTTTTCCATCTAGACAGGAACATAAAAATGTGCAGAAATTTCACTCATCATGTCTCTGGTTCAAAAGAATTAAATGCCAATGCATTTTTGCATAAAAATTTAAAATAAAACTTTCATAGCATCCTACTTGGCATCATTTAAAAATTAAATTCTCTGTCTTCAATATGCATAATATCAGGAATCAAACCACCAAACCTGACCTTTGGTAAATTATGAGATATTGATATTACTTGGTGAATGGTTTTCTGGTTATTTCAAATAGATGACATATTTCTTCTTAAAGAGAATTGAAAATGCTGTTGTTATTCGTGGCAATTTCAGGCTTTGAAGATTCTTCTGCCATACCTAAGTCTTTATGCCATTTGTCCTTTAGAAAAAAATATTTGATACTGTAGTCTACTTACATCCACTGACATCAGCGACTCTGAAAGAACCACTAGATTCCTGGAGGATCCCAAACTCCAGGGAATTTTCTCTAACAATGCCTCATGACAGAAGCCCAAGGATTCATCCTGGGAATTTAGTAAATGAATACCAGAGGGCAATTCAGGCCTGGATAAAATCATTCCTTTCAGCAGAGTTAACAAATCTATTGGCCTTAGACACTGGGTATTTTTATGTCCAATTTCAATGGTTCTCTGCTTGCCATGTTTGTTATATGAATCGGAATGTCAGTTTGGTGTGGTTATTAAGGTATCAATCTAGACATGGAGAGACTAGGACTTCTTGTCCCACTTTAGGCATGACATAAGCTCGGTGACCTTGGACCAATTGCTCTCTCTTAGCTGTAAGAAGTAAACAAGCTGTAAGAAGTAAACTTATCAAAAAAAAGTGCAGGGACTCTTCCATATAATCACCAAGAATCAACACTTTTTCAAATGCATTCCCAAAACAAGGCCAAAAGGTAATGCCTTCAGTGGCATAATTGATATTGTTCCTGTCCTGTATTTCCTGCCATAGGCATGAATAATAGAATAGAAGATATTTGAACAGAGCACATTTAATGTCGCCTTTTCCTCCCTGAACTACATATATGCCTATTAGTTTAGTTCCATTCATATTTCTCCTGTACTTATTGATACACCATTTGAATCACAAACACAGTGTTTCATCCTTCATAATTCAACTGTTCATATTGTTGGTTTTAACACTAGTGTGTTACCAAAAGTGTAAGTGAGGAGCAGGCATTGATCCTGAGCTTCCAACTATCAGTCTTGGCTTTTGTAATCTTCTGAATGCGTGAACCAGTCTTCTCATGATAGCATATTTACTATGTTAATACATATCAAGTGTCTCAGAGAGAATCAGAGGAACAGTGGTGGGATTCAAAAGAAATTTACTACTGTTCTGTGGGCATGGCTTGGTGAGCGTGGCATGGCTTGGTCGGTGTGACTTGGTGGGCGTGGCAGGGGAAGGATACTGCAAACTCCCCATTCCCTCTCCACTCCTGGGGGAAGGTTACTGCAAAATCCCATTCCTTCCCCACCCCACAAACCTGCTTTCCAGCTCTGTTCTCCTGTGCAGGGCAACAAAAGAAGACCCAACCAATCAGCCTGGACTCAGGAGGCAGAGAATAGATGGGGTCAGGGCCAGTCAGAGGTGGTATTTGCTGGTTCTCCAAACTACTCAAAATTTCTGCTACAGGTTCTCCAGAACTGGTCAGAACCTGCTGAATACCACCTCTGAATAAGAAGCATTTATGAATGATACACATGTATCTACCAGAGGGGTATTCAGCTGGTTCACACCGGATTGGGAGAACTGGTAGCAAGAATTTGGCGTGGGTCACCGAACCAGTAGCAACATCTGGATGGCCATGCCCCCGACCCGGTCGCCCAGTCTCCACTCGCTCAATTGCCCCATCCACCCAATGCTCGCTCACCCCACCAGCCCTGCCTTCCTGCCTGCCTTCCACTCACCCCACCCAGTCACTCTTCCCCTCCTGCGTCCTCGTGGCTTGCCATTCTAGCCTTCCAACATGGTGCCTGCCCCCCAACTGAGCAGCCCTGATCTTCCTGCTCACAGGTAGGCCTACAAGTCATGCTAGCCCCTCCCCCACCATTCCCAAACTTTTCCAGGCCTTCCCTACCATCCCTGGGCTCGGCTGGCTGTCTAAGCTAGCGCAGCTCCATCCCACAGTGGTGTTCTGACCCAACCGGGTTCCCAGAGAGCAACACAGACAAAGGCAGCAGCCCCCACCTTTCAAGGTTTAAATCATTAGTGCTGTTCCTTTACAGACAAAAGGCTGCTTTCCTACAATTATCTCTGACAAGAAAAAAACCTTACCAAGTTGTTTGTCAAGGCTGCCAAAAACCCAGAGATAAGAACTAATTCACAAACTAAGATGCCCACCAGTTGAGCTTGTCCCAGCTGCGGCTGATGAAAATTGCACACTACATGTGCAGCCCCAGCTGGGACATTCATCCGCCTTGACCTTCTGCCACCGCCACCACCACTGCCCGTAAGAAAGAAAGCGGCCACCAGAGGTCTTTGGGAGGGTGGGCAGATGCTCCTGCTGCTGCTGTCTTCCGCAGAGCTGCTTTGGGAGGGCTGAAGTGCGGGGTGCTCCATGGCCCCGCCACCACCTCTGCCCACAAGAAAGCAAGCAGCTGCTGGAGATCTTTGGGAGGATGGAAGGATGCTCCTGCCACTGCTGCCTTCCGCAGAACTGTGTTGGGAGAGCTGGAGTGGGGAGAGGGTGCTCCTCAGCCCTGCTACCACCTCCACTGACAAGAAAGCAAGCTGCCACTGGAGGACTTTAGGAGGGAGGGTGGATGCTCTTGCTGCTGCTGCCATCTGTGGAGCTGCTTTGAGAGGGCTAGAGTGGGGGGGGGGAACACTCCATGGTCCTGCCACCACCTCTGCCCGTAAGAAAGCAAGCAGCTTCCAGAGGTCTTTTGGAGGGTCGTTGGATGCTCCTGCCCCTGCCGCCATCCGCAGAATTGCGTTGGGAGAGCTGGAGTGAGGGGAGAGTGCTCCATGGCCCTGCCATCACCTCTGTCCACAAGAAAGCAAGCAGCCACTGGAAGTCTTTGGGAGGGAGGGCAGATGCTCCTGCCACTGCTGCCATCTGCGCAGCTGCTTTGGGAGATCTGGAGTGGGGGCAGTGCTCCTTGGCCCTGCCACCACCTCTGCCCACAAGAAAGCAAGCAGCTGCTGGAGGTCTTTTGGAGGATGGGCCAATGTTCCTGCCATTTCCGCCATCCGCAGAGCAGCTTTGGGAGGGCTTGAGTGGGGGGAATCTTTGGGAGGGCGCACCACCCACTTTCTTCCTTTTCCTGCCACCCGCTGCTGACTGGAACTCGCTGGATCATTCAGTTCGTCCCAGACCATGTGTGTGTGTGTGTGTGTGTGTGTGTGTGTGAAAGAGAGAGAGAGAGAGAGAGAGAGAGGGAGAGGGAGAGGGAGAGAGAGAGAGAAGAAAGAAAGAAAGAAAGAAAGAAAGAAAGAAAGAAAGAAAGAAAGAAAGAAAGAAAGAAAGAAAGAAAGAAAGAAAGAAAGAGAAAGAGAAAGAGAAAGAGAAAGAAAAAGAAAAAGAAAGAAAAAGAAATAGATGAGAGAGAGAAAACTCTGTGCTATTATTTTTAATTGTTCCATTATTTATCATATGTTAATATTTTACACTGTCCCTACACCTAGAGTGATTTTTCTGCCTTTCTTTTGCCCAGGGCTACCACATATTTTTCAGGGATTTACATTCATTCAGTGTCTAGTCCAGAACATAAATATGCATGTGTACATCAGGTTGCATAAGTCCATCTTAATATACTATTCCTGGTATGTGATGTTTTGTATACATACAGAGAAAGAAGCACTCTTGTGATCTTTGACTTTTAGGTTTGCTGTTAAATATCAGCCATAATAGTTACTGTTTTGAACAATATGCAGGTTGTATTACACGAATAGCTATTTTATATGTGAAATTATGAAATAAATTTGAGTAGAGGTCCTCGGAAAGTGTCAGAATAACAGAATAACTCTTAGAGGGACCTCGAGGGACCTATACCATTTCAGAGAAATGGCTGTTCAATCTTTTCTTAAAAACTTCCATTGATTGAGCACCCAGACTTCTGGAGACAGGCAGTTCCACTGGTTAATTGTTCTCACTGTCAGGAAGTTTCTCCTTACTTTTAGGTTGCTTCTCTTTGTTCAATTTCCATCCATTGCTTCTTGCATTCTGCTTCTTTGGAAAATACATTGTCCCCCTTTCTTTGTGGCAGCCCTTTAAAATCCTGTTGCCTATCACACTCTTGGGCAAAGCATGTGAGCCATTTCTTCCTTTCAGTGGTCCATGAAAGTACATCTATAGTATGCAGATAATAAAGTCAAAAAAGGTGAACAAAATTTTTACAGAACTATAGATACGTTGAGGCTCGTGTGACAAGGAATGGCTGGGAGGGGAGGGGCCAGGCAAGGTACCCCTTGATGTGAGTGACATTGAGTTGGCCATGCCTACCCAATCACATGGCCACAAGCACACCCACCCAGTCACATGGCCACATGGCCACCAAGCAAACCCATCCAGTCACATGGCCACCAAGCATGCCCACCCAGTCACATGGTCACCAAGCCATGCCCACCCAGTCACATGACCACCAAGCCATGCCCACCAAATAAGCCACACCCACAGAACCAGTAGTAAAAAAATTTGAATCTTACCATTGGTATCTACATTTGAAATGTGGCCTCACCCCAGCCAAGATTTCAAATGGCTCATGTCATAAAGAAGACTAACATTTCTACCCTGAAAGCATTAGTTAAAAGAAGCATTATAATGGCCTTTCTGGACATTAACAAGGACCTTCTTGACTGGATGAGACCAGGTAACCAGACTGGAGTGAGCCGGTCTTTTTCAGAGTCCTTAAACAGAGGAGGGCGGAGCTGGCGTCATGACGATACGGCATGCGATCTTGGAGGTCTGAGATCGCTGCTGATATCTTTGCTCCTGGACGGTCCTATTGGATCTAAACCATCCCAAAGAGACGGTGAAAGTGAAGAGCGCATCCTGTCCATCCCAGGGATATCGCAAAGCCCCTGGTAGATCCAGGAGAAGCTCTTCTTGCCAGCGGCAAAGAGGCAGCCATTAAAGCTGCTGAAGTTGGGACAGCTCCGAAACAGAAGAGAACAGAAAGAGAGAGTGTGCTGGTTTGGTGAGAACTTTTTCTTTATTCTAAGATCTGAAAGGACACCCTAAGGAAAAGTAAGAATCTGTAAAAGTTTTGACAGAAGTGATTAAGCGGCGATTTTAAACAGGAATGTCAAAGTAATGTGTGTTTTTTTCCTCATTGCTGGATTTGCTATACACGATCTTGTATTTTGAAACTGGACTGGTTTTTTCATGTACATCTTTTTTTTTCTCCTTTTTGATTTTGTAATATTTTAGGCTAGAGGCTTCCTTTAGTTATTTCTTTTTTAAAAAAATATTTTTTCTTTTTTTTTATTAATTCTTATTATATCTTGCTTGGAAAAGGAGGGGGAAAGTGAGTGCAAAGAAACTTTGTAACACTGCCAACTAGAGGCTTGAAAATATTCTATTTCCCTGTGACCAGACAAAGCTGAGAAAGAAAGAACTGAGACTCTTTTTCAAGGACATTGCTATTTGATAAGATAGAGGGAAAAGCATGGGAGAGTATTATTGCAGGTGCTCTTCTGGGTTTCTATCAACAGCTGGAGTCTGGTGTTGAAACCTAGGGGAAAAAAAGGTGATAATTTTTTGGAGAAGAGAGCTATAATAAGAGCCTGGATAATTAAATAAAGTGCAGTGTGCTCTTTTTACTTTTTCTAAGTTGTGCTATCCCTCCTCACCAGCTTTATTGTATTCCATTTTATCTTTTTTTTTTCTTGTAATAACTATCTGGGTTTTTGGCTTTGTTGGAGCTTGTCTTTGTTTTTCTTTTTTTCTATGGAAGTCCAATCTCTACATTTGCTTTTTATTTTAAAGGGAAAGCCTTTAAGTATTAATGTTTTTTTTAAGGGAACAGCCTTTTTTTTTCCTTTCCTGGTATTTTTGTTTTTTCATCTACCTTTCTGGTTTATTCTTATGCACTCTTTTCTATTTGAGACCTTTCAATTGGATTAAGGTGTTGAAGAACCTGAAGAATTTTTCCTTTTCCTTTTTCTTTTTTCTTTTTCTTTTTCAAGCCTTTTTCTTCATCTAACTATTGATTGGATTAAGGTATACAAGAACCTGAAGAAATTTTGTTCTCCCTTTTTTTTTCTTTTTTTTAAATCATTATTATTGGGCTTCTTTTTTCTACTATTTTTATTTTGAACTATAATTGGTTACTTCACAATTGGATTAAGGTTTAGAAGAACCTGAAGATTTTGAATTACTTAAAATGAGTAGGAAATTTACAGCTTCTAGTTCTTCAACTTCTACTTCTTTCTCTCCACCATCTGGAGGACAACGTTCAATACAGACAATGTTAAAGCAAGAAAAAGAACAAGAAAAAGTAACTCTGCAGATGATTATGCAAGGAATTCAAAATATTCAAGCAAGATCAGAGAATATTGAAAAGAGAATAGAAAACATTGAACAAAGAACAGAGAACATTGAACACAGGGAAAACTGATGAAAAAGTGGAGAACATCCAACAAATGATGTTGAAGTATGATGAGAGATTCCAAAAAATTGAAGAAAATAAACAAAGAGACAAGAAGATTGGAGATATTGATAACAGATTAATGGTGGTTGAACAAGATAAAAGTGGTATGTTGAGATGGGAGATGGATAGATCAGAATTCTATCTTAGATTCCAAAACGTAGAGGAAGAAAAAGGATAAAACTTAGCTGAGATAATGATAGAAATACTGGCTTTGGAAATAACTCAAGAGAAGATGATTGATGGAATAGATGAGGTTTATCGAGTTTTCACAAGATATGCGATGAGAAATAGCTTACCAAGAGAAGTTCACATTAGATTTACAAAGAAAGCCATTAAAACGCAAATATTGCAAGTGGCAAAAGAGAAAACATTGAAATATAAAGACAAGGAGATTGTGGTCTTGAAACAAATACCCAGAAGAGTGAGAGAGATGAGAAGAGAATACCAATTCCTGACTAAAATGCTACTTTAAAAAGAGGTGAATTATAGATGGCTGATTCCAGAAGGTTTAATGTACACATGGCAAGAACAGAGACATAGAATTGACTCAATTGAGAAAGCGGAATAATTTTATACAGAATTTTTTGGAGGGAAAGAGGAAGAGGCAGAAAAAGAGATCTCACTAATTGAATTCCAAGAGGACTGCCAAATGGCGACTGAAAAAGAAGAAGGTGCAGTAGGTGGAAAGGTGGAAGCCAAAGAACAACGTGAACTAAGATATACGAGAGCTGCTAAACTTAACTACAAAATATAACCATAGAAGAGAAAAAATTGATTACAATTAATATAAATGGACTTAACTCAGCCGTTAAAAGAAGGAAAACCTTTCATAAATTAGAGAAATTAAAATTTGATATAATTTGTCTATAAGAAGTACATATTAAAAAACAATATGAACAATTGTTGACACAGCCAAAATTAGGGAAAATATTTACTTCCTTGACATAATGTAAGAAAAGAGGAGTAGTTTTACATATTAAAGAGACCACCCCAGCAAAATTGATTTATACCAATGATGATGGAAGAACACTAATGGTGGAAATAATGGACAATAATACGAAAACACTCCACATTGCAATCTATGCTCCGAATGACAAATAATTGAACTGGACTATGCTAATATAGTTATGATGGGAGATTTTAATGGAATTGTAGGCAATAAATTGGACTATACAGCATAGAAAACAATAAAGCAAAACAGAAAGACTCTCCCTAAATCTTTTTTTTTAATGGTAGATGAAATAAACTTAAAAGATACATGGAGAGAAAGAAATGCTAAAACTAAACAATATACCTTCTATTCAAATAGACATTTATCATGGTCCAGAATAGATATGATATGGATGTCAACAGAATTAATAACTAATATTCAAGAAATAAATATTGAAACAAGTACTTGGGCAGATCACAAGCCAATGACAATTAAATGGAAAAGACAAAAAAGAAGATCTAGATGGACGTTAAATAATACTATTTTTTTTTATTTTTTAAAAAGTTTTTATTGGTTTTAACAACAAACAAAAACACATACAACATAAGACATAACATAAAACCATCATTATTCTTCATATATTTACAGGCAGTGTATCGGTTGGTTTACCACTCCTTTTTGTGCATCCATTTCATAACCATCATAGTAATTATATTACATAATAACTCATATTATCAATCAACAATTGTATATCCTAATATCGTTATTAAACAATCATTTAACTGATTTTAGTAATTCATACTTTAACGAGATAACTATAATTTAATTAACTTATTTTATAACAGATCATAAAATCATACCAAGTCTATCTTAATAAAATATTCTAAAAATGCTATCAAGGCCAAGAAGAAAGAGAAAAAAAAAGTATATATTCGTTATTTCCTAGGTTTCTGAATATTTTATTGTTATATTGCATTATCTAACCATTGGTAAAAAAGATCCCAAATTTCATAAAATTGTTTATCTTCTTGCTCTCTAATTTCAAATGTCAATCTACTCATTTCAGCACAATTCAATATTTTCTTAATAATTTCTTCCTCTAATGGTATTTTCTCACTTTTCCAATTTTTAGCAAATACGATCCTAGCCACTGTTAACACATTTACGATCAAGTACTTTAAGTTTTTATTAAATGTATCAGGTAAGATTCCCAATAGAAAAATCTCTGGTTTCAAATCTATATGTTCTTTTGTCATTTCTTCCAACCATATGCGAATTCTAGTCCAGTATTTCCTGGCCTCCTCACAAGTCCACCACATATGGTAATATGAGGCAGGGATCTGATGACATTTCCAGCACTTTTCAGATTTATTCTTGAACATTCTTGCTATTCTTGTCGGGGGGAAATGCCACCTGTAAAACATCTTATACAAATTTTCTTTATATGCTACTGACATTGTCATTTTATAATTTTGAGACCACAATTTTTGCCATTTCTCTAAATCAATCCCATATCCAAAGTTCTTCCCCCAAACAATCATTGTTTCTTTGACTTGTTCTTCCTCTAATTTAATTTCCAACGAATAACTATATAGTTTTTTAATCACTTTTTCATCAGAACCTGTCAAAATCCTATCTAGATCAGTCAATTTATCATAAAATCCTTCTGTTTTAGAATCTTTAAGATACCTTGAGTGTATTTGTGCATATGAAAACCAATTCATCTTTATATCTTGTTCTTCTAGCTTTTGCATCGTTTTAAGTTCACCCTTTTCATCCAATATTTCCCCATATCTAACTGTTTGTTCCTTCTTATAAATTATAGGATAGGAAAAAGCTTCGATAGTTGATAACCAAACTGGTATTTTCAGATAACATTGTTTCTTAATTTTCTCCCAATTCAACCATAACGATTCCTGTATATAGTGCCTTCTGAAATAACCCTGCGATTTAGTTCCCTTATACCATAAAAAAGCATGCCAACCCAATAATAACTCATGTCCTTCCAATGCCAGTAATCTAGACTTTCTTAACGTTATCCATTCTTTAGCCCATATTAAGTTTGCAGCTTGATAATACAACTCCCAGTTAGGAAGGCCAAATCCTCCTCTAGTTCTAGCATCCTGTAAAAGTTTTAATTTTATTCTCGCTTTCTTACCTTGCCATATATACTTCAACACAATTTTATTTAATTCTTCAAAATAATCCTTACCTAATTTAATTGGTATTGTTTGAAACAAATATAAAATTCTGGGTAAAATATTCATTTTGATTGTTGAAATTCTACCTATCAAAGATAATTGTAGGTTTTCCCATTTTTTCAAGTCAGATGCTATCTGCTGTTTAAGTTTAATATAGTTATTCTCTTTCAGTGTAATACATCTTGACGTCAAAAATATCCCCAAGTATTTAACTTTATTCGTAACTTGAATTTTCAATAGGTCTGCCAGCTCTTCTCTTTGCCTTAATAACATATTTTTTGTCAGAATCTTTGTTTTGTCTTTATTTATTTTCAAGCCAGCCATCTCACCATACGTCTCTATCTTTTCCAGTAATTTTAAAGCTGTCTCTAGAGGGTCTTCCAAAATAAAGACCAAGTCGTCCGCAAAGGCTTGCAATTTAAATTCCTCCTTTTTAACTTTCATTCCTTTTATATTTGTATCCTCTCTAATATGTCTATTTAACACTTCCAAAGTCAATACAAATAACAAAGGGGATAATGGACATCCTTGTCTTGTGCCTTTTTTAATATTGATAGGGTCTGTAAATTCTCCGTCTATCATCACTTTTGCTGTTTGCTTGTAATATATGGCTTCTATTGCTTGAATAAATTTTCTAGCAAAGCCCATCTGTTCCAATAATAATAACATAAATCTCCAATTCACGTTTTGCCTTTTGGGCATCTAAGAATATCAAAGCCATTTGTTTTTCAGGGTGTGCCTCATAGTATTCCAAAGTGTCCAAAATTACTCTCATGTTGTCTTTAATTTGTCTCTTTGGTAGAAATCCATTCTGATCAGGATGGATAAAATTATTTAGGTATTTTTTAAGCCTTTCTGCCAAAATTGAAGCAAAGATTTTATAATCTGCATTCAATAAAGAAATAGGTCTATAGTTCTTAATTTGTAATGGGTCAGCCCCTTCTTTTGGGATAAGCGTAATATAAGCTTCTGACCATGTTTTAGGTATTTTCTTATTTATCATAGCTTCATTCATAATTTCTAACAATGAAATACTCAACGATTCTTGTAATGTTTTATAAAATTCTGCCGGGAAACCATCTGGTCCTGGTGCTTTCCCATTATTCTGCCTATTAAGTGCTTCAGTTAATTCCATCATTGTTATAGCACTTTCTAACATTTTCCCAGTTTCATCAGGTATCTTAGGTAGGTTAGCATTTTGTAAATACTGTTTGATTTTCCCCTCATCAAAATCCTCCTGCTTATATAATTGTGCATAAAAGACTCGAATAATTCTCTTTTTCTCCTTATTACCATGACAAACTTGACCTTGTTCGTCCATTAACTGTAGTATTTTCCTTGATTCTTTCTCTTTTCTTAGTTTGTATGCTAACCATCTACCTGGCCTGTTTGCATCCTCAAAGTAGTTCTATTTAGCGCTTCTGATTTTTTGCGCCAATTCTTCTTTCTCTGTTTGATCCATTTTATGTTTGATTATGTCCATTTTAAATTTAATATCTTTTTTCTGTGGCGTTCTCTGTAATTCTTTTTCCGGTTTTTTATAGTCATCTTCTAAAGTTATAATCATTTGCCTCTTCCTAATATTCTTTTTCTTTGTATAATCCATTATCAATCCTCTTGCATATGCCTTCATTGTGTCCCAAACGTTCTGTATTGAAGTATCTTCTTTTCTGTTTTCATTAAAGAAGAAGGCCAGTTCTTTTTCCATCCATTGTGTAAAGTCTTTTTCCTTTAAAATAGTATTATTTAATGTCCATCTAGATCTTCTTTTTTGTCCTTTCCATTTAATTGTCATTGGATTATGGTCTGCCCATGTACTTGTTTCAATATTTATTTCTTGAATATTAGATAATAATTCTGTTGACGTCCAAATCATATCTATTCTGGACCATGATGAATGTCTATTCGAATAGAAAGTATATTGTTGAGTTTTAGTATTTCTTTCCCTCCATATATCTTTTAAATTTAGTTCCTCTATCATTTCAAAAAAGGATTTAGGGAGGGTCTTCCTATTTTGTCTTGTTATTTTTGCTGTATAGTCCAGTTCATTGTCTACAATTCCATTAAAATCTCCCATTATAAATATATTAGCATAGTCCAATTCAATTATTTTCATGTGCAATTTTTTATAAAATCTTTTTTGTTTATCATTCGGAGCGTAGATTGCAACCAGGAGTATTTTTTTTTTTTAAAAGAGTTTTTATTTTTTAAAAAACAAACATACACATACAAAACATAAAAACATAAAACCATCTTCCATTTTATATACATACAGTGTGTCAGTTGGTTACAAATCTTTTGTGCTATCCTTTTATAGTCATTTACTCACAGTTTATATCAATTTTCACATTATCAAACTAACATATGCTTATATATTTATCAGTTATTAATCATCCATGACTAAACTATTTATTCCATCATTTTATACAAGATATTCCAAATTTTATCTTAAAATTTATCTTATACTTTCAACCAATGGTTATATATGTCTATATTATGTTTTATATCAATCTATTAAATTTCTATCACAGAATTATCTAGTCTATTACATTACCATGTTTTTTATCCAACCATTAATAAAACAAATCCCATATCATATAAAATTGTTTATCTTCTTGTTCTCTAATTTCTTTTTTTTTTTTTAAAAAAAACAAGTTTTATTAATTTTTAAAACACACAAATTATCATTATTCATTACATGTTTAAACCTTTTTCCCTTGTAAATTTAACAAGTCAGATAAATTATGATTCTGTTTTAAACCATTTCCATATAATATACCAAAACCTCTTATTCAATTTCTCTTTACTTCTCTTTACTCTTATTCAATATCATTATTATTATTTCATCTGTTTCTTTCTGACTTAGTTACCATTATTCTCATTCTATATTTCTACAAGTTTTTACCAATTCTCCCCCCAAAAAAGACATATACACACAACACACAAAACATAAAAAAAATATCTTTTTGGAAAGTAACTTGGACCCAGGTGTCTCTCTCTTCATGGACTTCAATTATATTCATGCTCATCTTACATATCATTACTTATTTTATTTACCATTCTAAGCCTTCTATATTAACTTCTCCACATATTTCACACTTCTTAATTCTACCTTAATTAATCATCTTAGTTTAAATCATTATATTTGTATCTTTTGTCCATTTTTTATCATCCCTTTGTCTCATCCCTTATGAAAAAAAAGAAAATCAGTTTCTCCTGAAATCATTAATCAGAGTATGATGCCTTTCTATCTCCCCCCTAAGTTAATCAAATTAATCTTTAAAATAATATCTAATACCCAATCAGATTTTGCTTGGTACATTCTATCTAACTAATACATCCAACACAATTAAGTGCATAATTAGAGAATAAATCCAAATATTAAAAAGAAATACTATAATAAAAGTTTTATAATAACATCAATACCATAATTTTATTAAACTCTTTAATTAAAACAATATTCTAAACCTCTCCTATTATTAAGTTTTAAAACCAATCATTTTTAAACATTTTAACATTTTAATCTCTTATCAACTCTTAAACCATTGCAATACTACCATCTCATCTTATGTACCTTGCAAAATCTTTTTTTTTTTTAAATTATACTTTATCCATTATCCAGGAGTATTTTTGTATTGTTGTCCACTATTTCAACCATTAATACTCTTCCATCTTCATCCTTGTAAATCAGTTTTGCTGGGATAGTTTCTTTAATATACAAAACCACTCCTCTTTTCTTACAGTGGGTCAAAGAAGTAAAAATTTTCCCTATTTTTGGTCGCACCAATAATTGTTGATGTTGTTTTTTAATGTGTACTTCTTGTAAGCAAATTATGTCAACTTTTAATTTCTCTATTTTATGAAAGGTTTTCCTTCTTTTAGTAGCTGAATTCAGTCCATTTATATTCAAAGAAATCAATTTTTTTTCCTCCATAGTTATGATTTATATTTAGGTCTAACAGCTCTCGTTGATCTTACTTCACGTTGTTCTTTAGTCTCCACTCGTCCACCTACTGCACCTTCTTCTTTTCCCATCTCTATTTGGTCCTCTTGAAATTCAGTTGGAGTAATCTCTTTTTCTATCTCTATTTCTCTTCTTTTAAAGAATTCATTATAAAACGTTTCTGCTTCGTCAATTGAGCCAATTCTGTATCTCTGTTCTTTCCATGTAACCATTAATCCTTCTGGAATCAACCATCTGTAATTCACCTCCTTTTCCAATAATATTTTAGTCAGGAATCGATATTCTCTTCTCATCTCTCTAACTTTTCTGGGTACTTGTTTTAAAACCACAATCTCTTTATCTCTATATTTCAATGCCTTCTCTCTTGCCGCTTGTAATATCTGTGTTTTAATAGATTTTTTGGTAAATCTGACATGAACTTCTCTTGGTAGCTTATTCCTCGACGCATATCTTGTAAAAACTCGGTATATCTCATCTATTCCATCCATCATCTTTTCCTCTGTTATTTCCAGAGCTTCAGCCAAGATTTCGATCATTACTGCAGCAAGGTCTTGTCCTTTTTCTTCCTCTATATTTTGAAATCTGAGGTAATATTCTGATCTGTCCATCTCCCACTTCAACATCTCATTCTTGTTTTGTTCAAGCGTTGTCACTCTGTCATCAATATTTCCAATTTTCTCATCTCTTTGATTGTCTTTCTCTTCCATTTTTTGCAGTTTCTCATCTCTTTGATTGTCTTTCTCTTCCATTTTTTGCAGTCTCTCATCATATTTCACCATCATTTGTTGGATGTTTTCAATTTTTTCTTCGAAACTCCCCGTCCTTTGTTCAATACTCATTTTAAGTTCTTGAATTCCTTGTATAACCGTCGTTAGATCCATTTGTGCTTTATCTTGCTTCGCCATTGTTGAAAGTCGTCCTCCAGTTGATGGGGAGGCAGGAGCAGAAGTTGAGGTACCAGAAGGTAGAATTTTCTTACTCATTTGAATAACTCAGAATCTTCCCACTCTTTTAATCCAGTTGGCAGGGTGGCAATTGTAATCCAATTAGGGAAAGGAAAAACGTGGAAAAGAAAAACCAGTAAAAAATAAAAAGTCCAAAATTTAAAAAAAGAAAAAGGTTTCAAGGAAAAAAGAAAGGTTTCTTCAGGTTCTTCTAGACCTTAATCCTCAGTTGCGATAGTCAGAAGGAGAATAAAACCCAATAATATTAGAAAATAATAATAATAATAATATTAGAAAATAATAATAATAATAATAATAATAATAATAATA
>NW_020718382.1:2306-21231 GCF_900518725.1 Notechis scutatus
ATATTTATTCACCCAAACCATATTTGGTATCAATGTTATACCTAACAGGTTTAAGAGTTAATAAGAAGTTAAAATGTTGAAATGTTTAATAATGATTGATTTTTAAAATGTAATAAAATATTGAAGGGAAAGGCAATTAGACTGTTATAAGATTTATTATTTAGATTTATTATTTAACTACGTATTTAGGAGGATACTATGTATTTAAACATTTCTGATTTATTACTCTGTTTTTATTGTTATTAAAAGTAAAAATTAATTGATAGAATGTATCAAGCAGAATCAGATTGGATATTAGGTGTCATTTTAAATGTTAATCTAATATTTAGGGAGAGGATAGAAAGGCATCATACTCTGATTAGAGATTTCAGGAGAAATTCTTTTTTTTTTCAGTATAAGGAATGAGATAGAGTGATAATAAAGGATGGGCAAAAGATACAAATATAATGATTTAAATTAAGATGAATTGAATAAGATAGAATTATGAAGAGTGAAATGTGTGGAGAAGTATATATAGAAGATACAGAATGGTAAATAAAATAGGTAATGATCTGTAAGATGAGCATGAATATAATTAAAGCCCATATAAAGAGAGGTACCGGGGGCCAAGTTACTTTACTAAAAGATTTTTTATATGTTTGTTTGTGTCTGTTTATGTTTTTGAGAAGTATTGGTGAAACCTTTTAGAAGCATAGAAAGAAAATGACGATAATCAAGTCAGAAAGAAATAGAGGACAAGAGATGTTTTTATGTTCATTTAGAAATGGTTTAAAATAGAATTATATTGTATAAGATAAGGTTTTATCTGACTTGTAAAATTTATAATGGAAAAAGGTTCAAATATGTAATGGTTGATGATGATTTGTTTGTTTTTGAAATTAATAAAACTTGTTTTAAAAAAAAAAAGAATCTGACCTACTAACGGTCAGGGGGGAAATGAGCGGGAGATAAGAAAGTAAGTCAAGGTGGGCTGGATTGAGGTCGCTTGTGAACACACAGGGATTCTTAACTGATGACGCCTTTGACCCCGGTCATCTACAGTGCTCCTGACCAGTCCCCCTTCTTCTCTCTTCTCTTCCTGCTTTGGGTTTGTAGGGCCCGAACGGCGGATCCTCCTGGTGGGCAGTACCAGCATGGGGAAAAGCGCGGTGGGCAACACCATCCTGGGAAGGCCGGTCTTCAAATTCAGGTTTTCGTTCATCTCCTACACCCAGATTTGCCAACAGGAGGAGGCCCTGCTGAACGGCCGGAAAGTGGTGGTGGTGGACACGCCGGGCTTCCTCCACATGGTTCGTCGCGAGTGGGAAACCTTGGCCAAAGTGAGCAAGTGCCTCAAGTTTTGCACCCCGGGCCCCCACGTCATCCTGCAGGTGATGAACATGGGCTGGTTCACCGAGGTGGAGAAGGAAGTGGCGCGCTTGATCAAGAAGTTCTTCAGCTTGAAGGGCAAGGATTACATAATCATCCTCTTCACCCACAAGGAGGACCTGGAGGGCAAAACCCTGGAGAAGTTCATCGCCGAAGGCAATGCGGGCCTGAAGGAGCATGTGTACGACTGCGGCAAACGCTTCCTGGCATTTAATGACGAGGCTGAAGGCGCGGAGCGCAAAGCTCAGGTGGGCCAGCTGATGGCCATGATTGACGCGCTGGTGCAGAAGAACCGTGCTGCGCCGTTCTACACGGAGGAGATGCTCAAAGCTGACAATGAGCACTTTGCCAAAAACAGGGGCTTTTCCTGGCTGTCTCCTTTCCTTTGAGGGGGACGGCGGCGAAACGCTCGGGGCCAGCTTCCAGGTGCCGCAACAGAAACTCCACGGATCGTCTTTTGCTCATCTCATCCCGCTTCAGATTTCCGCTTCCCCCTCCGGAACTCCCCCCCAGGAGAGTTTCATGGTGGAGTTTCCCTGAACTGATTCCATCTCCCGAGAAGCTGGTTTCTCCATGGGGTTGAAAGGGGTCCCTCCTTCCTCCCTTCCTTTTCTCATTGCTTCATTCCTCCTTCCTTTCTTCTTTCCTCCCTCTTCCTTCCTTCCACCTTTCCTTCCTTCTCCCTCCCTCCCTCCCCATCTCATTTCCTTCTCCCTTCCTCCCTCCTTCCTTATTTCTGTCCCTCTTTCTTTCCTCCCTCCCTCCCCATCTCTTTCCTCCTTTCTCTCCTTCCTTCTTTCCTCCCTCTCTCCCCGTCTCCTCCCTCTTCCCTTCCTCCCTTCCCTTTTCCTCCTTCCCTCCCTCCTCCTAAACTCCCTCCCCATCTCCTTCCTTCTTTCTCTCCCTCCTTCTTTCCTCCCTTCCTCCCCCCTCCCCCTCCCTCTCTTCCTGTCCCCCCCAATATCAACTGGCCCGACACAAGCTATTTCTCTCCCCAGCCTGGACCCGTGTCTTTGCGGCTTCCCCATTCGTCAATTCTTTGAGGTGCATTGGGCCAGGACGCCTCCCCGGCCCAAGAGATAGTAGAACCCCATTTTTATGGATAGGGATAATAGTAGCCGAATCCTCCCTTTCGCTCCCGCTGGCATCGAAGAGCATCAAGGCCGGGCAGCCTTGAGGCTCTTTCTCACCCCTTCCCCGTTTTCCCATGGCAAATTCATGTTTTCTTAACAGCCGCAGCCCCCGATTTTCTGCAAAAGTTTTCCTTTTTTTAATGTACACAATAAACCATCTCCTTGCTCATCCAAAAGGTTGTATATGTGTGTGTGTTTGTGTGTGTGTGTGTGTGTTTTGTGGTGGGTGAACACGCTTGCACTTCGCAAAAATTCAGCAGCAGGTGCCCGTACACCTTTATTATTAATAAATTTGCAATAAATAAAATCATAACATTAAAATAAATAAAATAAAATTCATCATATTTATGTTTAACATAATGTGCCATTCTAATAATAGTTAATCAAATTGCTTTTATTAAGGTGTGATCTCTCCTTATCTTAGGCTATACTGCACTACTAGCTCAATACCCGTGCTTTGCTACAAAACTATGTGAGGATTTTTGTTTGGGCTGGTGGGGGGGGGTTGGACTGGATGACCTCCAAGATACTTTCCAACTCTTATTATACTGTCATTCTGTAAAAAGTCTCCGCCTTGAACAGTCCTGACTCTGTCCTTCGGTAATCGGGCTGTGACCGTCCAAAATGCGAGTTGGTTTGCGAGCATCTGAATTTTGATCCCGAGGCCACGGGGCTGCCGCGACGGTCCCGAGCATGAAACGCACATTCCGTAAGTCCCTTTTCTTCCAGTGCCGTTGTTATGCGGAATGGTCACTAAATTCACCTCTTGTTAAGTTGAGGACTATCTCTGTTGATAAGTCGAGGACTATCTCCATTGAAAGCGGAGCTCTTCGGGGCCAATGTCTCAGGGACTGAAGCAGGAATGGGGGAATGGGAGTGGAGGCGGGGCTTGCAGAACAATGGACACAGTGGTGGTATGCTACCGGTTCGGACCGGTTCAAGCGAACCGGTTGTAAAAAAAAAAAAGCCGACAATCAGCTGCGGTGGGGAAAGTTGCGCAATGGCGTTTGGCAAAGCACGCCCACCAAGCCATGCCCACCGAACCATTTGAATCCCATCACCGAACAGGGACACAGGTCCACAGGTGTGTGAGAGAGCGGCAGTCAAGACTGTGTAGAAATGGCAACAACCTCACCAAGGAAAAAAGAGGAGCTTGGAGGTCGGCAAAGAAAGGACGGCTCAGAATTCGGCAGGGAGCCTGAATTGCCGAAGGGAAAAATAAAAATCAGATTTTGCTGAAGAGGAAATGAGATATTTTTCGGTGGGGTGTGTGTGATTTCCTGGCTTTGTTCCCCAATTTGGAGTGTTGGATGTTTGAAGGCACAAACACCCACACCCACACCCACACAGTTTCCTGGCTGCCTTGATAAACGGCCAGACCCATCTTGGTTGTGTTGAATTGGGCGTCTTTAATGTTCCTTTAGAAACAAAAAACGGTTTTCCTGTTTGAAAAGGTTTCCTCTTGAGAAGGAATCGCTTCTCTGAATTGTTCAGCTGCCTGGATTCATTGGCTGTGACGGGCAGCCGTAGAAAATGGATGGATGGATGAGAGAGAGGGAGGGAGGGAGGGAGAGAGAGAGAGAGCTGATGGAGGGAGGGAGGGAAGGCTGCCTTGAAAAGATAAGAGGAGAAACAGAAAAAGCCGTGACTCACTGGGCTTTTATTTTCAACCACGTGGTTTCCAGGCAGTGCTTTTCAGGACATTTTCAGGTTGTTTTGGCCCCCAAAAGTCCCAACAACTGGCCTTTTTTCGAGTGTTTTTCTGGAGTTTTGGGAAGCGTTTTTTTGCCCATTTGCAGTCTGTTTTTCAGCCATTTCCCAGGCAGTTTTTCAGGCCTTTTCAGGCAGTCTTTCAGGCCATTTTTCTGTACATTTGGAGGGGGGCGTTTTTTGGCCCATTTGCAGGCTGTTTTTGGCCCATTTGCAGGCTGCTTTTGGCCATTTTGCTGTCCCCAAAATTGGGCTCTTGCTTGGTGTTGAAGCAGATTAAGTCACCGGACACAAGGTGTGATACAATATACTTTTATTTTGGTACCAAGATAGAAGGTCCCTGAGGGCTCAAAAGCTAACCGAGGGCCCCGATGAGAATCTTACAGCCATTTTTAGAGTCAAGGAGTGGCCGCATTCAGCCCCTTTGCCCTTCCCCTAATAATGCATGCATAACAGATAATATTGGTTATTTGGATCTCAGGCCCCTACGTAGCTAAATGTTGCTTCGGTTTCCACCCCAGACCACAGGTATCTTGCAAAGTGTCCTAGTTTCATGTACCAGCTAGGTGGTTTTGGTTTTTTTTTCTTATAAGCGACCTATTCTTGTTCCTGATATCCTGGCTAGTGGTTTAAAGTGTCAACTCCTGCCTCACTAAGAATGTGCAGTTTCAGCCCGTTTCCTATTGCAGAGCAGCCCAAAGCAGCACCCCCACTTCCTGCGACACCCCTCCTTCTGTAGAGAGAGAGGAGGAAGGAAGGAGCAAGGCTGCTTAAGGCACAGAAATGAAAAGAAGAGAAAATGTTTCATCAGAATTCATGTTCCTCCCTCTCATGTCCATTCCATGCATCCCTATCTCCACATAGCAGCCTTCCTCTGATCCCCAGGGCCTCCTCTGCACACACACGCCGGCATCTGATCCTTCTTTTTCCCAGTCAGCTTTTCGGGCCTTTTTCAGTCAGTTTCTCGGGCCGTTTTCAGTCAGTTTTTCGGGACTTTTCACTCAGTTTTTCAGGCCTTTTTTAGTCAGTTTTTCGGGCCTTTTTCAGTCAGTTTTTCAGGCCATTTTTCGGGTAGTTTTTGGGCCATTTGCAGGCTGTTTTTTGGCCATTTCTCAGGCAGTTTTTCAGGCTGCTTTTGGGGCATTTGGGGGGCATTTTTGGGTGCGTTTTTTGGCCCATTTGCAGGCCGTTTTCAGCCATTCTCAGGCAGTTGTTTGGGCCTTTGCAGGCAGTTTTAGGGGCCATTTTGGGGGAGTTTTGGGGAGTGTTTTTTGGCCCATTTCCAGGCCGTTTTTGGCCTATTTGCAGGACGTTTTTCAGCCATTTCTCAGGCAGTTTTTTGGGCCTTTTCAGTCAGTTTTTTGGGCCTTTTCAGTCAGTTTTGGGGGCCATTTTTCAGGCAGTTTTGGGTGACTTTTTTGGCCCATTTGCAGTCAGTTTTTTGGGCCTTTTCAGTCAGTTTTTCAGGCCATTTTTCGGGTGCTTTTTTGGCCCATCTGCAGGATGTTTTTGGCCATTTCTCAGTCAGTTTTTCGGGCATTTTCAGGCAGTTTTGGGGCCTTTTTCAGGCAGTTTTTCTAGCCATTTCTCAGGTAATTTTTGGGCCTTTTCAGGCAGTTTTTCTAGCCATTTCTCAGTTTTTCGGGCCTTTTCAGGCAGTTTTTCAAGCTATTTCTCAGTTTTTTGGCCCTTTTCAGGCAGTTCTTCAGGGCATTGTTCGGGCATTTTGGGGGACATTTTTCAGGCAGTTTTGGGGGGCTTTTTGGCCCATTTGCAGTCAGTTTTTTGGGCCTTTTCAGTCAGTCTTTCAGGCCATTTTTCGGGTGCTTTTTTGGCCCATTTGCAGGCTGTTGTGGAAAGGGAACTTCACGAGGACAGTGGTGTCACCCAAGCAGGAAAAGCCCAAAGGAAACATCAGGCCAGCCATAAAACAAACTTGCATAGGAAAAGGAATCAAATAAAAGGTATTAAAGAAGCCCCTTAAACAAAAGCCCAAATAATTAAGAAAACTAGGGAAACAAGAAAAGAAAACCCTTACAAACACAAGACATGCCAAATCAGCAAAACAAACAGAAAAAAGACACAAAATATATTACAAAGGAGACAGACAGGAGATTGCCACAAAACAAATATAAGAAACCATTAAGCTAAAAAAGATTAGGACAAAACCAATAAAACAATCAAACCACCCCGCAAAGTTTGCCTTCCGCACCCCGCGGAGTTTACCCTCCGGCGGAAATAAACACAACCCCTGACAGGATTTAAAAATTAAGAAATACAAACACAAGCACACACACACAAAAGGAGAAAAAGGGTATAAAAATCAGGGACTTACCATACGAAGCTAACTAGCCCAGGAACGCAGACTTCTTGCTATCTCTTGCCTTCCTGAAAAATAAAAAGATCTGGCTTTCAAGCAGTTGTCCGTATCCTTGCGCCAGAGCTCTCCCAGAGGGAAAATCGAACCCTCAGAAGAAAGGCATTTTGACAGCCTTTCAACAATTGGCGACCATGAAGGTTTTCCAGCCAACCCTGCCACTGGACCAGGCTCGCGGATCCAAACCCAGCCGGCATGGACCTTCTTTGTCCAGGGACAACATCCATGGACCCAGCCCGGAAGGCATAAGGGTAGTAAAGGGAGTCCTTGGGCTTTTCCGCTCAACAGCTGCTTGAAAGCAGGTGAGTACCGCTTCAAATTTATAATCTTACTAGGGAGGGGAGTGGAAGCATGAGTGTACCAGGTGTGTGATTGTGGGTTTTCTCTGCGGAAACAGTGGGACCTCACCTCCTCCGTGATTGCCAGCCGCACCCCAGCCAGCTGCTAGCTCAAACAGGAGCCGTGACCGGCTGGATTTGGGAACGCAAGGGGTGATCACGGAGTGTGAGTCCTTCTGAAGGATGTAAGAAAAACCGAGCGGGCTGAGAAAGGAACTGGTGTTGGGAAATAAATAGAAAGCAGAAAAAATAGTCCCGGTGCATCCCGTAAGCAAAGCATTTAGAAGGGGCCCGTACCGGCTGCTGGCAAACAACAATTGGAAATAGTTTGCCTAAAAAAGCAGCAAAGGTCCTTCCAGATCCCCACCTTTAAGGGAGATCTGAAAACTGACGGCTGAGTGTAGGAAGGGGCCCATACCGGTGCTGCTAGGAGGCAGACGGTCCTCCAAGATCCCCGGTTTTTTAGGGGAGGTCTTAAAACTGACGGCGGAGTTTCCCTAAGAGAAAGGGGCCCGTACTCAGTGTGTAGGGAAACCAGAGTCCTTTCCAGACCTTTTTTGTCTGAAAACTGACGGCAGTAGCCCAGCTAAACCAAAGTAATCCCCACATCAGGTAGGGAATATGGGAAGTTGTAGCTCGAGGGTAATGGAAGAGACCCCCTTGGATAAATTACTTGAGGCTTGGGATGAAAGGCTAGTGCCTGTCCTAACTGGAAGGAATAAAAAAGAAGCGAAAAGGATTTTCAAAAAGTGGGCTTTATTGCGAGATGACACGGGTAGACAAATTTGGCCTGATAGCGGTACTTTAGATTATAAAACCCTGAAAGCACTTAGAACACGCATTAAGCCCAGCCAAATACCCTGTTGGTACTGATGGGCTGAAATGGCTAGGACAAAAGACCTGACTGAGGGAAAAGATCAGGAAAAACATGAAACCCATTCCCTGGAAGGAAAAACTGAGGCACGGTTCATGGCTCCCCTTTTAAGCAAACCAGTGCCAGGCACAAATAGGGGACAATTAAAATACGTTTATACCCACACTCCCTTCTCTGCCTCTGACCTAGTCATCTGGAAAAAAGATACCCCAACCTTCAGGGCTGATCCTCAAACAGTAATTCAAACCCTGAAATCAATCATAAACAGCCATAACCCATCCTGGGATGACATGACCCAGCTGCTACAAGTCTTTCTAACAAAAGATGAATTATTAAAACTATTTGAGAAAACAGACCAAATCGCTAAACTGCCAACTATCCCAGGACAGGCAGCCCCAGCCCGCATCGCATGGCCAGTACATCGCCCTAACTGGGACTACAATAATACCAATCATTGGGATGAATACACAAGAGCAAAAAATAACTTACTAGAAGCCTTAAGGAAATTGGTAAAAAGCCTCTAAACTGGTCCGAATTCTCTTTTTCCACACAAAGAGAAAAAGAAAACCCTGATGCTCTTTGGGTCCGCCTGACAGAAGCAGCTACTACATATGCCCATCTAGACCTTAGCTGCCTGAAGGACCAAAGGATTTTAGCTTCAGCCTTTGTGGATCAGTCCACCTTAGATATTAAAGAACATTTCCACCGCTTCGTCTCTAACTGGCTAACCTTAGACATAGCGGAGTTGCGCAGGATCGCTAACTTTGTCTATGACCAAAGAGACAAGCTGAAAGAGGAAGAAAAAGATAGAAAGAGATGAATAGAAAGACAGGAAGACCTGAAAATGTTTGCTGTAATGCAACATAATACCAGACAAACGTCTGGTAGAACTCCCTATAATTCAAAGAAATGCTGGCATTGCAATAAAGCAGGATGGTCGCAAGGCAAATGTCAGCATTGTTATAGGTGCGGACAGGAAGGTCATTTCAGCAGGCAATGTAGGCAACACTCCTCCTGCAACCGGTATCACCCACCACCTAGAAATATGAGGCCAGGCAATAATCCAGTCCATTACACTAAGCAACAAAGTTTCAGTCACCAGGCACCACCCAGCGCTCCCTTTCCTCCAATAAATAATAACAATAGACATCAATGCGAGCAAAGAAGAGAACATGATTTGCCCCTTTCCTGACTAGAACATGACAATGAAAGCACTGAATTCATGGCTACCTTTAACGGACTGGCTATCCCCCTAGAAAACGGCCCAGAAGGGGAACCCATTGTCACCATTCTTATAGGAGGAAAGAAATACAATTGCTTAGTTGATACTGGAGCCACCTCCTCATTAATGACTGAACCACCATATAAAACTTCAGTGGCTGAAAGGGCTCGGGATAGCATAATCGGAGTGGGGGGGAAATAATCCCTGTAAAATTTACCCACAACGTACCAGTAGAACTAGGACCTTTCACAGTAGACTATGCATTTACTATTTGCCCCCAGTCCACACTGTCTCTACTAGGAAGGGATCTCCTATGTAAAATGGGAGCTACCATAACATGTGGCAAACAGGGGCTGCAATTGGAAATCCCAGGAAAAGGCACACACAAGACAATCATGCTGATAACCAACAACACGGGGCTTCATGAGGATTTTAAAAGCCTACCACCCTCCTTATGGGGCTGGGACGCATCAGAAGTGGGACTACTTAAAGGAGCAACACCAGTTACTATCCAAGTAAAAAAGGGACATTGTGGCACGCAAGCTATGGTGGATGCCATCAGGAGGGTATGGTATGCACCTGGAGCCTATAGTGAGGCTACCAGAATTGCCACAACATGCCAAACCTGCCAAGCAAATAATACCACCTCCAGAAAAACAATTCATGAAGAAGGAAGACCCTGGGCACAGAAACCATTTGAAAAGATCCAAATGGATTATATACAACTACCTAAGGCAAATGGGTATCAATGTGCTCTTGTTTGTAAGGACCAACTAACTCACTGGGTAGAGGCCTTCCCATGCCGCCGTGCAACTGCTCTAGAAACAGCCAGACACCTCCTTAAGGATATTGTGCCTAGGTTTGGGGTCCCCACCATTCTGGACATGGATAGGGGAAAACATTTTATAGCACAAGTCCTCACACATATATTTCAGGCTCTAGGCATTACCCAAAACCTCCATGTACCCTATTCTCCCACTTCCTCAGGAGCTGTGGAACGAGCTAACAGGGAGATAAAAACCCTACTGGGTAAACTTTGTCAGGAGACACACCTCTCCTGGCCACAAGTGCTCCCAATTGCCCTCTTTTATATCAGAACCAGACCAAGACAAGATATAGGTATTTCCCCTTTTGAGATCCTTTTTGGTTGCCCCCCCCCCAATACCCTACAAGGCCTTGATCCTCATTGCCTCTGCCTAGATGGGGGGGATATGGTTCTCTCTTCTTATCTTGCAGCCCTGCAAAAGCGACTACAGACCCTCTGGACCCAGAGTGCGCTGACACAGACCTTACCCCTGGAAGAAGCCCTGCATCCATATGAGCCGGGAGATTGGGTGTGGATCAAGTTCTTCACCAGAACCTCCCCTCTACAACCCAGGTGGAAAGGACCCTACCAAGTCTTACTGACTACACACACCGCCATAAAGGTTGCAGAATGAGACTCTTGGCTACATTGGACACATGCAAAAGCCAGCAGTCATAGACCATAGCCAAACTCCACCACAATCAATCCCACCCACCAAACTGAAGAAAGATCGGGACACAGATCAATGGACGCTTGCAGCATTCTCCAACACCGTTGAACCACACCACTGTGAGGAACCAAGTGCAAATGTTGCATTACACAAAACTGGATTCCCAGGTGCTGAGTTATAAACTATTTTTTTTTATTTTTTCTCTCACCTTCTCCATTTTTTCTTTTTTTAAACCTTTTTTCATCGTATTTTTTTTAACAAAAAGGACTTTAACCATACCTTTCTCATATTTTTTTGATACTTGACCTTTTACATTTTTTTACATTGCTATAAAAAAAGGGCGGGGAGGAAGGGAAGAAAAGGAATCTAGCAATGGGGAACATGAAATGCAATATATACTATGTATTATTATCTGTAACAATTGTAACATTTGTATCACAAACAACTGCGTTCCTAGAACCAAAGCTTATCCCAGAGAAAGGAAACATATGGGAATATTTAGCAAGAGAAATACTCAACACCAGGGGTCCCCAACCACCGGTCCACGGACCGGTACCGGTCCGTGGAACAAGTCCTACCGGGCCGCTGGTTTGCTGGGCGCCGCCATCTTGTTTTGATGAAAAAGTGCTTCCGGTGAGCTTTTCCAGGTAGAAAGCTCACCGGAAGCACTTTTTCATCAAAACAAGATGGCGGCACCCAGCTGATGCCGGTACTGGGCCGCGCCATAAAAAAGGTTGGGGATACCAGGCCGCGGCATAAAAAAGGTTGGGGATCACTGCTCAACACCACTAACTTTTGCTTAGCAGGAGGGAAATCATAATGTCACTGGGTGCAGCTCACCTAGGGTCACAGAATGCACCAGTCTTAGCAACACAGAACTAAAATGCAACTATACAGAGACCATATCATTTTCATATAGTTACCTGAAGCTCCCACCAGGATGGTTTTTTCTTTGCGGCTTAAAAGCCTACTCATACCATCCTGCAAATGCCACAAATGGCCCCTGCACCTTGGGAAGGTTAACCATGCTTATGCCATCCTTACAGAGACGACACAGGAGAGCCTTCCAAACCCTAGACTCAGACTGTGACTCCAAAGTCTCCCTTCCCATCAAAACAGAATATGTCTCATTGGCAATATCCCTGGTAGGGGTACCTGGATTGGCAGTGCGAAATTCTAAAAATTTGAATAGACTAGCATGTACCCTGGCAAAAGGCTTGAATTCGACCTCCCATGCCCTGGATGCCCTTAACAGAGAACTGAGGGAGGTCAGAGAAGCCACCCTGGAGAATAGGGCAGCAATAGACTTCCTTCCCTTGAAGCATAATTATGGCTGCGAAATATTCCAAGGGATGCGTTGCTTCAATCTGGACGAAACCTCAGAACTCGTAGGGAGGGACATCCACCACCTGAAAGAGCTAGCTCAGAATATTGGTCAGGAGCAATCATTCCTGGACTTTTCATGGCTCTTCTTATGGATGCCAGATCTCCATTGGCTCAAAATCCTTATAGCAACCACAGTCACCATTTGTGTCTTTGGAGCCCTCTTGTGTTGCCTCTGTCGATGCATACCACCCTGCCTTAGCTGCCTAAAGGCCTGTATTCCCTCTCAAAGGAGAAAATTAAAAGGGCGACAGGCAGCCATGATGATGATCCAGATTGATCACGAATACCAAGTATACCCAGACATACAATCACCCTCTAGAAAAAAAAATTAAGGATCGTGGAAAGGGAACTTCACGAGGACAGTGGTGTCACCCAAGCAGGAAAAACCCAAAGGGAACATCAGGTCAGCCATAAAACAAACTTGCATAGGAAAAGGAATCAAATAAAAGATATTAAAGAAGCCCCTTAGACAAAAGCCCAAATAATTAAGAAAACTAGGGAAACAAGAAAAGAAAACCCTTACAAACACAAGACATGCCAAATCAGCAAAACAAACAGACAAAAGACACAAAATATAACACAAAGGAGACAGACAGGAGATTGCCACAAAACAAATATAAGAAACCATTAAGCTAAAAAAGATTAGGACGAAACCGATAATCCAATCAAACCACCCCGCAAAGTTTGCCTTCCGCACCCTGCGGAGTTTACCCTCCGGTGGAAATCAAGACAACCCCGACAGAATTTAAAACATTAAGAAATGCAAACACAAGCACTCACACACAAAAGGAGAAAAAGGGTATAAAAACCAGGGACTTACCATACGAAGCTAGCTAGCCCAGGAGCGCAGACTTCTTGCTATCTCTCGCCTTCCTGAAAAATAAAAAGATCCGGCTTTCAAGCTGTTGTCCGTATCCTTGCGCCAGAGCTCTCCCAGTGGGAAAATCGAACCCTCAGAAGAAAGGCATTTTGACAGCCTTTCAACAGTATGAATAGGCATAACTAGGTATGCTTATGTATAAATATGGAAATAACTACGTAAATATCCCCGAATGCCCAGGAGGAGCCCTGCTCTTGCCCCACTCCCCTCCGCTGCCCCATGAAATGCCAATTGGGGGGATGTGTATCTCAGTGCTTCTGCCCTGAGACTCACCTGGTTGGAGGGAATCGGGAATCCCCGCTGGCAGGTGGATCTGCTTCCCTGCTGAATCTATTTTAAGGAAGATCAGACATCTTCTGCTCTGCCTTCAGGGCGTTCAGAAAACGAAAGCTGGAGGACTAAGAAGAAAACAACTTTCCCCTCCTCTTTTGAAGCCGACTTCCTAATTATTCACATTTACGTGAAGTCAGATTACTTTGCAAGAAACGAAACAGGAAATGTGTTTGAGCAATGAGTTCCACAACCGTCCAGCAGAGGGCAGCATAGTCCTCTTTTTCCTTCACTCCTCTGTGCAGATGTTCCCAAACTTTAAGATTTGTGGACTTCAACTCAGAAGTCCACAGCGTGCTATGCTACTTGAGGAATTCTGGGAGTTGAAGTCCACAAGTCTTATAGTTGCCGAGTTTGGAGACCCCCTTGCTCTGTAGAGCTTCTTCTACTCCTTGAGAGATTCTTCCCCCAGAATCTGCCTTCCTTAAATTTGTACCCCTTTTCCAAGAGGGAGAAGAGTTGGGGTCTTCTGGAAGGAAGCAGCTCTTCCTCCCACCACTGCCCCCCCATCTTCTCTTCTTCAGGTCAGACACCCTCCCCACTCTCCACCCCATGGTTATCCCTCTGGGGTCCCCAATTGGTCTGAGGGGAGGGGTCCAGAGGTGGACCTTGGACTTCAAGGGTCAGCTAACAGATAATCAGAGTTGGAAGGGACCTTATAGGTCATCTAGTCCAACCCCCCGCACAAGCGGGAGACCCTACACCATTTCTGACAAAAGGCAGTCCAATCTCTTCTTGAAAGTCTCCAGTGATGGCACTCCCATAACTTCCAAGGGCAACTTCTGTTCCATGGGTTGATGGTTCTCACTGTCAGAAAGTTTCTCCTTATTTCCAGATTAAATCTCTCCTTGTTCAGTTTCCATCCATTATTCCTTGTCTGGCCTACAGGTGCTTTAGAAAATAGCTTGACCCCTTCCTCTCTGTGGCAGCCCCTCAAATATTGGAAGACTGCTATCATGTCTCCCCTGATCCTTCTCTTTACTAGACTAGCCAGGCCCAGTTCCTGTAACCTTTCTTCCTATGTTTTATCCTCCAGTCCCCTAATCATCCTGGTTGCTCTTCTCTGCACTTTTTCTAGAGCCTCAACATCTTTTTTATAATGTGGTGACCATAACTGGATGCAGTACTCTAGGTGTGGTCTTACTAAGGTTTTATAGAGTGGTATTAGCACCTTACTTGACCTCGATTATATCTCTCTGTTGTTACAACATAGGATTACATTGGCTTTTTTGGCTGCTGTTGCACACTGTGGCTCTTATTTAACTGGTTGTCCACTAAGACTCCAAGTTCTCTCACAGTTCCTGCTATTGAGAAATCTGGTTTCACCCAGTCTACATGTGTCCTTTTGATTTTTCTTGCCTAAGTGTAGGACTTTACTTTTCTCTACATTGAATTTCATCTCTCCGAGACAACTGAAATTTGCAGGTTCCAATAATGCTGTCAAAAATAGCACTGATTTTCAGGAGTGTCTGTGGGACAAAGTTGACCCCAAAGGGGAAGGTTGAGAAGAAGCATGTGGTATGGAGCTGAAGGACACTAAGGAGATGGGAAGGACTCAGCATGTCAGATCCCTGTATCTGCCATTCTTCAATGGAAGAAGAAGGTGTGGGGGGGATTTGGTACAAGTAATCCTTTTTGATGTAACCTGAATATCTTAAACCTTGTATTGAATCTGTATAACTTGCAGATGATATATGACTGGAGCTGGATGCCTGGAACCTTGTCACCTCTTGGAGAGATAGCAAGAGGAGAAGGAACCATAAAAATTCCAGCTCTGAAAGAAACTTCCTGGGAAACTTTTCTAAGATACATTGCCAGAAAATGGGGGGATTAACATGTTGTCTCTTTGTTTGACTAAATCCACATCAGAATAAGGGGAGGGGTTCTAACTCCCTTTATCTGTCCCTGTATGCCTGGGGGTATCTTAGACTCTGCTTTGACTAGTATCTGGATCACTTCCTTTCAATAAAGAATTCCTTTTGAAGTACCTAGCTTTCAGAAATTCATTCTAATTGGTTGAAGGGGAAAAGTCCTATTGCTCACATAAAGCAGACTCTGCAATAGATGCTAACCCGGAGAGGATTTTTTTTTCTTTGGAAAGAACTTCGCTCTACCGAGGGGACCCTGCAAAAAATGTCTGAATATAGCAAGGAGCAAGGGGAAGCTGAATGCTGGGGAGAAACTTTGACAACTACCCAGCCAGACACTGACTTCGTGTACCCCATCAAAGACATTGAAGCTGCCTGTGAAAATTCCATGAAGCCCCGATGTTCTATAGGCATAGGAAAGAGAGACAGCTGGGATGGAAGAACCAAGGGAGTAATCCTCACCCGGGGTAACCGTAAACCCAGGTGGAAAATGGAGCTGGAGGCCCTTTCTGATCAGGAAGAATGGGTTGAGGAACCACTGGCAGACGACCGACTGAAACGGTACATAAATCGCCTCGTGAGGAAAGCCCTGGAGGGCCTCAATGTGTGGGATGAACCAGGTCACCAACGAAGGAGAGCGAGTGAACCAGAAATTGAGACCCGAGCCGTCACCCCTGATCCAGTTGAGAATGATCGAGCAATGGAACAAGCCGGAGGATCAGCAGCCATACCAGGTACCCGGCCCCTTGCTGCTCCAGAGCAGGGGATTAACCCGGGCCAACCCAGAGACATACAACCGCAGAGAAAGGTCCCGCCCTTGGGGGTAAAATTGGATGGGGACCCCCAGAAAGTGGGATTCTTCCTGGCGCAAGTCCTCACCTACATGCAAGGGCAGAATTTCCTGACCCAGGGGGCCCAAGTGTGAGTTGTCACCCTGGCCCTAGAAGGGGCAGCAGCCAGATGGATGATGACCCTCCACAACGTTTACACCCTAGAACTGAGGAAGTTCGATCAATTCATGACAGCCCTACGTGCTTCAAAGACCCCCTCGCCAATAGAAAAGCCCACGACCGACCGCATTAGAGTCATAAAGCAAGGCTGTCACCCGGTAGCCGAGTACACTGAGGAATTTCGTGACCTGGCTAGCCGAGTCGACTGGCCAGAAGATATCCTAGGCTGTTGGTTCAGAGATGGACTCAACGACGGATGAACTGTACACTGCCTGCCTGGCCCGTGGGGCCCCAAAGCTCCTGCTTGAATGGTACCTGATGGCAGAGGAGGCGGAGATAGACATGGCCTGTAACCAGTTCTGCAGCTGCAGAGTTTGGAGAGGATCCCCATCCCAGGGAAAGTGGGAGTTTTTCAAACCCCAAACCACCATGACTCCAAGACCATCTGGCTGTCTTAAGTGTGGAAAAGAGGGGCACCGTGCAGCAGAATTCCGTTCAAAAACCCCTGCCAGAAAGCCAGACCAGTGGGAACCCTCCTCCCTTCAGAAGTTCCGCCCTGGACCTCCATCTGATGCCGGGAGGATGAGGGTCCCCAAGGACTTTGCAGCCGACTCCATGACTTGTGCAGGGGATGGCTGAGCCCAGGAAAGCACAGCAAAGCACAGATGCTGGACCTGGTGGTTCTGGAGCAGCTCCTAGCTCTCCTGCCCCCAGAGATGGAGGGTGAGGGAGTGTGGAGCAGAGAGCAGCTCCCAGGCGGTGACCCTGGTGGAAGGCTTCCTCCTGAGCCAGGCGGAAGAGCAGAAGGAGCAGCTCCGGTGGCAGGTGGGGAACTTTAGGGAGCTCAGAAGGGAATAAATAGAGAGAGTGCTTGAATGGTTCGCCCCTCCTTTCCCAGACTTCTCCCACGTTCACAATATGAGGCAATTCTCCAGTTCTGGTAGGATATTGTTCCATAGTTTTCTCACTCAGCCACACAGATGGATATTGGGGGCCTTGAGGTTGTGTTCCGAATATAAGAATCCACTTTGTGTCGTGTGACGTACATTCATTCTGCTTTTTCCTTCCTTCCTATTGGCAGCGCTGCACTGTGGAGATCAGAGATCCTGAGGGAAAGAAGAACCCATCAAATCCCCCTCAGGAACTATTTTTCAGGAGGATCCCTTGGGAAGACCCAAGTCAGGACACCTCAGGAGGGAATGGAAGATCCTCCGATTCCCCATCTGTCTTCCCTTCGCTCTCTCTTCTCTTCTATGGAATACCTCCTCCTATTTTGTTAATTATGCATTTGGAAATTATTTATTCCTTACAGAGAAGCAAGGAATGAATCTTTCTGGTTTTTATGATGGTGATCAAACAGCAGCTGAACCTCCAAATCAAGTAAGAAAAGGAAAAGTTTATTAGATTTGTATTCTCCCTTCAGGAAGTGAAGCAGGTGTGCAGAGTGCTCTCTCCTTCTCTTTTTTCCCCTTGTTTGGCCTGGATTATTTTTGTGTTCTTCCACAACATGGAGAGCAGAATAGGAGGTTCAAGTTGCTGTCAGCCAGCATAGCTTCCTCTGGTTATTTCGTTCTGCTAGGTTCTCCTCCTACTTTGAGTTTACAAGAAGCAATTTTTTAAACGTCCTTCAAGAAAGAGGAATAAAGGTATCACAGTGGCAGGAACTGCTAGATAGCCTTTTTTTTTGGGTAATTCTTTGACTCAGAGTTATGGAAGGATAATAAATTGCCACATTACCAGTTTTAAAAACCTTCATTTATAACCTGTAGTTGAAAAATAAGCAAATTGTATTAAAAAAATAAATCAGATTATTAAGATCCAAAGGGAGTGGCCGTGTTGAGTATGGAATCACTGTACTTTGGCCTACAAAATAATTTCCAATCCTCTGATTTAGGCATGAATTAGGAGATCAAACATTCCCGCTTTGCCAAGGCTGAGAAATGACTTTCCCAGGGAATCAATGATAGACAGAGCGATAGATAGGTTGATCCAGAAGTGGGATTACTTTAGTCCAACCCCCTGCTCATACAGGAAGCCCTATAACATTTCAGATAAATGGCTGTCCAATTTCTTCATAAACACCTCCAGTGTTGGAGCACCCACAATTTCTGGAGAGAAGTCATTCCCCTGGTTAATTGTTCTCTGTCGGGAAATTTCTCTTTATTTGTCAGTTGGTTCTCTCCTTGAATAGTTTCCATCCATTGCTTCTTGGAACACTGCTATCATGCCATGCCCTAAACCTTCTTTTCATGAAACTAGACATACCCAATTCCAGCCACCATTCTTTGTATGTTTTAGCCTCCAGTCCACTAATAATTTTTGTTGCTCTTCTCTGCACTCTTTCTAGAGTCTCAAGATCTTTTTTACATCTGGCAACCAAAACTGGATGCAATTTTCCACGTGTAGTCTTACCAAGGCCTTATGAAGTGGTACTAACACTTCATGTCATCTTGATTCTATCCCTCTTAATGTAGCCTATGATTCTGTTTGGGTTTTTGGGGGGCAACTGTAGCATAGCGCTGACTCAGGTTTAAGAGGTTGTACACTAGGACTCCAATATCCCTGTTGCACTTACTACTGTTGAGCCAGGTATCACCTATTTTATGCCAGTGCATTTGGTTTTTCTTTCCTAAATGTAGACCTTACATTTCTCACTGTTGATTTCATTTTGTTAGATGGGGCCCAATCTGTCGATCCTTCTATACCCCGAGCTTATCTTCTGGAGTGTTGGTATTCCTGTTAATTTGGTCTTGTCTGCAAATTTGATGAGTTCCCTTCTATCCTCTTGTCTAAATCTATGATGTTGATTAACAGATCTTGCGAATCCTCCTGTTCTGTTCTTTTTTCTGTGTTCAGGAGGGTCTTGTGTCCTTCGAGGAGGTGGCTGTGCATTTCTCTGAGGAGGAATGGTCTCAGCTGGATCCTGACCAGAAAGCGCTGCATTCGGAAGTCATGCTTGAAAACCAAAGGAACGTGGTCTCTCTGGGTAAGAGTTTTCTAGTCCCCAATAAAGA